>JAQQZU010067218.1:0-18090 GCA_030068025.1 Parauchenoglanis punctatus
TGTTCTGTTGTGAATAAAATATTGGCTCATGTGATTAGAAAGTCTTTTAGTTTTCATTTTATTCAACTTTAAAGCACGTCCCAACTTTTATGGAATTCGGGTTGTACTAGAATAGTGGCTTATTATATGTGGCTAATCTTAGTAAAGAAAGTTTTTTTACAGTGATACGTTTGGTAATTAGATGTTAAACCTGGTTTCTGGGGAAACAATGTGTGTTAAACTTGAAGGTTTAATTAAAAGGTTTAGTTCTTGTGAATGGAAAGAAAATAGTGAAAACATGTGTTTTGGTTGTAGTGAATGATGGTTAGAAGGTGGGCTCTAGTTGCTATGAATGGTGGGAGAATGGAGGAAAGGTGGCTTACAGTTTTAATGAATGGTTGGAGAAAGCTGGAATAGTGGGCTCCAGTTCTAGTGAATGGTGGTGTTTATGTCTCTGTATAATATACAACTATGACATTGTTTAACTGTTTCACATCAGTTATTAGAGCTGATGATGTTTCTCAGATTATAGGCTATGACACAATCTCTTCGCCAAGGAAGAGGCCAAAACTATTACACATGGTCTGCATAACTGAGACTCCTTCATAGGCAGTGTGTTGGTTCATCATTAAGCTTCCTTATCATGTTCTAGTTCCACTCATACGATCATCTAATAGGGACTTTATGCTGCAATGATTCTAATTACAGTTATGTGCTTCTGATATTTGATAACCCACCACTCCCACATTTCAGGGGGCCAGGTATCCGAGTGCCAGGGATCTCCTTGCCATCCTTATCCACACACCAGCAATAGTCAGTGCTGTGCCAACACTGCTTGGCCATGTAGTTCCCCTTCTCATCACACTGTGGCTGATAGAAGCCTGGTTCGATCTTCTCAGCCTCGAACTTACACTTAGTCTCCACCACGGCAACTACAGAGGGAAGGAGGAAGGTAAATCTAAACAGAGAAACCTAGATCTGTGTTTTTATGTAAGAACTTTTATACAAGATCTTTGTCTTAATATACTATTACTTAATGCTGCTATGAAACATCTTTTATTACTAGCCAGCACTGGTATTTTGGTTCAGTATGATAAACCTAAAGTTCAGTTACATGTACATCATGATACAAAAGTCTGATATTAACACCAGGAACTGTTTCTATTTAATAATTTCTAAACTGTTAAATTTGCTAAATTAATACAGAGCCTGTTAGTGAATTCGGATTTCGGAAGCCTGTAGTGGGTGTGAAGAAGAATCGGTGTCCTAGCAGGAAGCTCAGTGGTCTTGTCCTCTACCTTGAGCTGGTCAGTGAGCCGTGGTGCATGTGGTTCATGGCCACAAGGTTCGTTCTAGGGCCTTCTTACAACAAAAGTTGGTTTACTTAATTTGTTCATAATTTATTTACTGCTCATACAAGCATTTATTAAACTTATTTATATATGACAACTCTTTTATTAATAATCTTTTGGTATAGAGAGCTTCACATCTACTTCATTTTTTCCCCCACTTGTATTATTCTATTTCTGTCTTGTACACTTTTCCACCCCCTGTGTGTCTTATAATCATACATGAGCCTATTTAGATAATTTATAACTTACTGCTATGAAAAATTAATCAAATAAATGTGAAGAATAGAACAGTCAGAACCTGTTCCTCGACTTGATGTCACAAGGAAGTAACCATCTCATTCATCATGGAAAACTCCAAAGTACAAGCACTGATCAGGCGGGCTATAAGTAAAGCCACACCTGCCTGCCATCTCTCACCCAGGGCAACTCCAGAGTGGAACAGAGTGCAGCTCATCTACAGGAGATTCGTTCCAGAATCTATGCTGTGAGTTTAGATACACACAACTATATCTAACCGCTGTCTCTCAACCACCCACACAAGCTCAGACTACTGCACTTCCAGAGAGGTAATATTCCATATCCCTAAGCCAGTTTAGGCAGCTGCGAATTGGATAGCCAGGCCCCCACCTTGAGCTGCTGCCTGAACCACAATGCCGCAGACTCTCCCACCATTTCTTTGTTATTTACTAAGAATATATTGATGAATAACAAAGAAATTGATAAATCCCACCATTCCTTTGTTATTAATATATCTCTGTTCCTTTCTACCTCACCACACCATTTCTTGTATTCCTGCTTCTTTTTCAGGGTGTCCTGACCCTGTTCCCGAGCCTGGAAAAGGTCATTCAGTTCCTTGATGTAGTAGGCAATGAAAGCCTGACCAAGCAGCAGGAGACATCCCAGCACGGTCAGACTGGCCACCTTCATTGCTTTACCATTGGGGCTCCTACTCAGAGAAGGAGAGACTAATTGTAGTACTTTTTTCTGTCTCTTAGAAATATGCATTTCAGAAAAAAAAAGGATCAATAGTAAAATGTAAAAAGTAACAAATTGTCAGTACTAGTTGTATAATGTAGAATATATTAATAAAACATAGTTAAAACATTATGAATTTGTACATAATATGAATATATTTGAATATATTCATTACGGTGATGCAGCAAAATGATATACAGTCAGCCTAATATGCTAACAAATTAACAAATGTAAACAAATGTATGCCAACAAATTACTGTAAGATGTAAAATCAAATAATCTGATATTTTATTATGAAATGTACTCTGAAACCTATAGGCTAGTTTATATATCATTAAAATATTGACTCCAAGCTCGGCAATACACTGTTAATTCTGGTGAACCTTTTTTTTTTTTTTAAACACTAAGGTGTTTACTCGATGGAGATTTAGGTGTGGGTGTGGGTGTGTGAAGACTCACCGCCTCGGCTTGGTCACAATCTCGGAGCTGGAGGCTCTCTCCAGCCGGGCATCATTCTGCTGCTCTTCCATCCTCTCAGATGTGTGTGTGTCTCTCTGTGCTAGATATATTTCTCTCTGGTGAAGACTGAAACCAAAATGGATGTACTGCAGCCCTAGAAATAGTTTTATATTTATTCTAGGCTGATGGAAAGTCCCAGATTCAGAAGATGAGGAGGAGCAATGGTTATACTTTTTATACATCTTAAGCATGTCTCAAAAGCACATTCAATAGCCTATTACCACACTAAATAATATGATTAACAGGTTGTTTAGTTCTTTGTCAATCTATTTAGAAGGCTAAAGCGGCACGATACAGTTTGATTCAGTTCCTGAAACATTTATAACAAAAATGTTGTACCTGTAAAATAATATAAGAAATGGAAATTCAAAGGTGAATTAGTAGTTCTTAAGATTCATTTATTTCCTTCAAATTATGTACAAAACAGCCTTTTTGACAAGGGGTCTAAGATTTTATTACTGATTGTATTAAAACTGATTTTATTACTGATTGTAATTCGAACCACAATGTAATGTTGATACAAACAGTATAGCACATTATAACAGTTTTGGTTTCTGTGAATGCAAAGAAATTCTTAAATTGGCTTCAATGAATAAATATGAAAATATAGCCTGTCTCAACCTAGCATGTATATAGAAGCAAATTCAAGGGGATACATATACATCAATAAAGAAAATAATAAGAAGAATGAATTAACTTTCTCTAAATTTGGAAGGAACACCAGCGCATCATTCTCTCTCACACACACAAATACTTTTGTCTACCCTGGTTTTAGATTCAACATTGAAAGCTGAAGGACATTAAATTGGCTAATGATAAAAACAGGTTTTAATGTATGTACATACTATATATTCTAGCAATTATTTACATATACAAATGTTACTTATTGTATTACAATAGCACATCTCTTATGCCATCAAAGTATACATTTTGATACTAGATCTAGTAGTATAGTAAGTAATGTGGACCATAGACTGATAAAAATCTGTAGATGTTGAACCTAGAGTTTACTTTATTACTGACAACACCCTGATCTCTACCGCAGTCAAAGGCAATATTTATAGTAATACATTTCACAATGCAAACACTGTACCACTTCCAAAGAGCATACCAGGACCATTAAAAGTCTTTTTAAAAATAATTTTTATATCTATAGACCTATCTAACTGAGTTGAAATGCATTTTTCACTGGCGTATTTGATCAAGTAGGTTGAAGAACAATCCTCGTTCTTCATGGTGGTGTGTGTGGTGTATTATACTTCAATTTCTAGCTTCAATGGAAAGATATAAAGGATATTGCAACAGTGAGTTTAGAGTTAAATTGCAAAATTTAATTTAGAGAATTAAAGTGAATGAAAGAGAATTTAAATCTTTACTGTCTCAAATTTAACAATTTTTCAATTTTGTTGGCAAAATATTGGTGAAAAAACATACATAATGCATATATCAGTATTACGGAGTCATCAGTGTGTTCAATATTAAACTGATTTTAATGCAAAATCCTGAATATGTGGCGATTTACAGTGATTTCTTAGGATTTCACAGAAATTAACATAAAAATTAACAAGAAATCAACTAAATTTACTCCTTATCAGAAGCTGCATTAATTTCCATACATACTGATGCTGACACGCTGGCAAATTCTTATCAGTGTGCATTTGTCGGATGTGGTTTTCAGTTTATCCTTCAATATATCTGATTGAATGACTAGCTAAGTAACTAACAGCTGCATTAATAAACTTGCCAGCATATTCTTCAACTGCTGAACACAGATATCACCGATCACACAAAAGTAGTCATTTCTCTTGCTCCATTTACACTTCTTCTGTCTTATTTTGTTTTTGTGAAGGAGCTTGATTTGAAAAAAAAAAGTGAGTTTATGGTAACACGTAATTGCTGCTATGGCTGATCCGTGGTGTACTGAGAAAAAAACGGAAACCTACACCGCACTAAATGTAGGTAATGTGGGCAGTAGACTGATCAAATCTGTAGATGTTGAACCTAGAGTTTACTTTATTACTTTTTTTTTCTTGTTCTCATGTAAGAATTTTACAAAATGCATTCATGGTTTTATAATAATGAAAAGTGCAAGGAGAAGATTATTTTAGTTATAGCTATTGTAAAATAAGTAGTCTAACTATTTTTTATTATTTCTTTTTCTTAAAACGTCCACTCAATTATTATTTTTGTTTAACTCATTGACATTTTAAAGCAAACAACTTTCACATAAATTGAAAAACAATTAACAACCTCAACATGCTTCATTTACAAACCAAGTTTAATGCTTTTGTTCACTTATTCTTAAAAGTACATTTATCAACCAATATAATCATAATCAATATTATCATCATAAATTAGCAATATTTTAGGAAGACAGTCATTTACTATTAGATAGCATACATTAGCTCCTTTTACAATTGACTGTTAATTAAGTAAGCCATGTGTTTGTGCTTTTTTCCCCCTAGATTTTCAGATTTTCTGGAACTCACTCCAAACAGTTTAATGGTGTATTGCCATTACCAAAAACAAGGATTACACATACTTAATAGAAACATTGACGTAAGCCACAAAAGAGAAGTATTGCATATACCTGATTCAAATAAGTACAATTCCACATAAATAAAATAATACCACATAACATGCAAATTTAATTAACAAGAAAAACAGAATTGTGTATAATTGTGTACATTTATCTGATTATTATTATCCAAAGCCACAGCGTTGTGGTAAGAAGTTGAAATACAGGATAAAAGGGTAGATGCTTTTAGATGAAAAACTCTCTGTCCCTCACACTGCTTGTAAGCTGCTGCTGTGCTACTCTCTCTCTCTCTCTCTCTCTCTCTCTACTCACTAGCACCATCTAGTGGCCAGGATTAATGGCATTGCAGTTCTGTTTAACAATTAGTTGCATACTGTGTTCATATTTTCAAAGCGCTTCACACAGTAAGCACAACAGCGACCCATGTGGACTAAACTGTGTATACAATTTCATTCCTTTCACACAGAACGCACTGAATAAATTTTCATTTCAAAATTTTTCAAAGTTCTTTTCCCACTCAATCTGTATGTATTCTTCACATGTTTACATGCTGTTTGTAAAACCAGTAAATCTAAGTTCAAAATCAAACAAAACTGAATTTGACTGTAGACAGTAACAATTTTTCCTGTGGCATTTTTATTTATTTCTTTATTTCCAAAATTTAATAATAATAAAAAAACCTGAAGTCTAAAATGGGGGCATACATGTTTCCTGCTGGTTTCCTGCCTCTTCGCTACACAAAACCAGAACCATTTCATCATTCACTCATCTTTGAGAATGAAGCTGGTTCCACCATGGCCCAAGCACACCAGTAAAGAAGGAATATAATTAGGAAAAGTGCAACAGTGTATATTCTGAGCCAGAGAGGAGCAAATTTTAAGGACTTAAGGACTGGTGTTGCATAATCCACTAATTGGCCAAAAAATACAGAGCACCTCTTAACATTTCTAGATGGCCTATATGGAAATCTTGTGAAAGTTGTGAAAGGGGTCAAATGTGACAAAACATGCAAACATTTGTATGGGACAACATGGCATTTCACCACTCCATTGCAGTTACAGAATGGTTTGCAGCACATCTAAGAATGATGTCACTTCTCCTCCCACCATATCCACTCCTCAACCCCACAGAGGAATTCTTTTCCCTCTAAGGGGTTTCCACTACGGTCCATATGTGGAAATATCCATAGGGAATTGCCAGGGAATTCCCTGAATTCCATGCTAAAAAATTTCTTCTCCTAAGAGCTTGAGAGGACATAAGGCGTGATATGGATGAAAACCTGCAGAAAAATGCAGTGCATTCTATTCACCGTAGTACATTCTATACAATAAAGAGATACCATGTTCTTGTTTTGTAACTGAATGTTGCTTTGTGTATGAAAATACAAAAGCAAAATGATAAATATGGTAAAGTCACCTCATGCAGGGGTGGAAATTTCATTTCATTCTTGGGGGGGCAATAAAAAGAAATATTTCCCAAGAGCAATGTCAGAGGTGGACACAAAATATGGCATCAAAAGTACTGTACTTGTATTAAATGAATATACAGGAAATCCTTATTAGCATTATATGTTGGCTACTAGACAGCTAGTAAGTATTAGCATGATTAAATGTTTTAAATACTGTACATTATTAAGTCATTAAGTGTTAATGGACTTATCTCTGAGTCTGATTCAGTAGCTTTAAGAGAATACGTGGTTCCCTTCGGCTACTCCCATTATGTGTCGCCTCAGCGGATCCATTTGTGTCCACATGTCCAATTTGGCTAGGTTTTTACTCCGGATACCCTTACTGACGCAACCCTCCCATTTTTCCGGGCTTGGGATCAGCATTCATAAATCCACTAGACTGTGTGCTCCCTTGTGGCTGGGTTGGCTTTCCTACCTGGGAATCAAACACGGGCAACAGGGGGCGAAAGCCCCGAATCTTAGCCACTAGACCACCAGGAAAACCAACTTTAAAAAGAAGTACAGTTCTAAAGGCTGAAATAATGCTTCAATTAATACAGCTCAACTAAAATATTCTTTAAAAATCTTTTTTTAAAAACAATCTGCTTTTAAAACCAATTTGTTGTAGTTTCTCAGACACCCAAAATACAATCAAGCAATGCTGCTTTTTTATTTTTATTTTTATTACAGATACAGTAAAAGAGAACTTTTTACTTCGTAGAACTTACGAAACTTACGTAGCATGCTTATCTAAATTATCTTTGAAGTATCCCTCCCTATTAAACAGGCATCTTTCTTAGGAACGCCTAAAGTCTGTTAATAAAACTTCCACAGCTGCCATTCATAAAAGTCCAGTTAGTTAGACAAACCATGAGAGATCCTCAGATTGTGTATATTTACATGTAAGGAGAAATTTACATTTAGCATGAAAAATTGGCTTCGAACCATATATTTCATAAATCCAAAACAAATGTTGTAAATCTGGCAAACATTTTGGTCCTCAACACACAACTTGAAATGATGCCCAAAATATCTTCCACTTGTGGTGAAAAGTGGACTGTAGGTTTGGATGCAGAAGTAATCAGACCTCTTTAGAACAGGGAGGCATGCTTTATTTGAAGGGCACTTAATTACAATACATTCCATTTTCATTCATAGACCCATGTCCTACAATCCTTTGCCATCTCCAAATATGCCTTAAGTTAAAAAAATATTAAAAGGGTCACATTAATAATAAACATAGAACAGAAATTAATACAGCCACATGAGCATAATGTGTGTCAGTATGCAACTGTTATGAATGTAACAGTGATCAATAAACACCTAATCTAAACAGAACCAAACAGAATGAGATGCTATATGAATTTATTTGTAATAATCAAAAAGTAATCATTTTACTCAAATCTGCTGTGAAATAAAGAGTCAGATAAAAGACAGATACTAGACAGGAGCGCTAACAGTATCTGATTTTTAATGATAGCGTCTGTTTGATTTAGGATATAAGATCTGATCCTCCATTTGTCCATTCTGCTGGCTTTAGCCTGGAATAAGAGGGAGAAAAGAAAGGGGCTTAGAAGCACTAACACTGAAATCCTTGTTTACACCACGTAGAGTTTAACAATGATACTAAATATAAATAACATTATGTACATTGCATGATGTATTTTGATGTCAAATGGAAAAAAGTCTCTCACCAAGCTTTCAGTTGACTGTGGTGGTTCCAATATCAGACACATGGTGAGAAGAGGAGGAAAAATAGAGCATATTAGTAATCAACCAAACACATGCATTTAACTGAATTTATAGAAACTTGGGATTTTGATGTAAGAATGGACTAACAATGTTAAATTACTTGTTCATATATATATATAACAATCTCTTTGCCAAGGAAGAGGCCAAGATTATTACACATGGCCTGGATAACTGAAATTCCTTCATAGACAGTATGTTGGTTCATCATTAAACTCCCTTATCATGTTCTAGTTCCAATCATGCTATCACCTAACAGTGACTTTATGCTGCAATGATGCTAATTACGGTTATGTGCTTCTGAGGTTTGGAAACCCACCATTGCCACATTCCAGAGGTTCGCGTGTCAGAGTGCCAGGGATCTCCTGGCCGTTCTTATCCACACACCAGCAAAAGCCAGTGCTGTGCCAACACTGCTTGGGCTTGAAGTTGCCCTCCTCATCGCACTGTGGCTGATAGAAGCCTGGTTTGATCTTATCAGCCTCAAGCTTACACCTAGTCTCCACCACGGCAGCTACAGAGGGAAGGAGGAAAGCAAAGATAAGCAGAGCGATCTGGAGCTGTGTTTTTATATAGGATTTTTTAGATACAGTTTTTGTTTCATTATGAATCATCTAACTTTCATTACTAGCCAGCACTGGTATTTTGGTTCAGTATGATAAACCTAAAGTTGTTAGATACATGTACATTATGATACAAAAGTCTGATGTCACAACCAAGAACTGCTTCTATTTAATAATTTATTAAAAAGTTATATAGGAATTATGTTAGAATACATCATTTGCAAGTGAAACGTGTAGTTTTTCCCCAAAGTACAAACAATGTAAAGTTTTCAATTTTTCTAATTGTTTCAGAAAGGAAGAATAAAGTTTTTTGCCTTCTAGTAATAAAAGCTAATTTTTAAACTGTTACATTTGCTAAATAAAAACAGATCCTGACAGTGAACTCAGATTTCTGGATCCTATAGTGAGGTGGGAAGAAGACTCTATTCCCTACCAGGAAGCTCAGTGGTCTTGACCTCCTCCTCAAGCTTGTCTACACTGAAGTCAGCAAGCAGAGGCATGTGGTTCATGGCTATAGCCGTCCTCCTGGGAAAAGCTCTGGGACCTTCTGACAACAAAAATATGCTTAGTTCATTTGTTCATAGTTTACATGCTACTCACACAAGCTTAGACCTTTTTCTTTCATTAAACAAATCCTTTTAATATTAGTCATATAGCCTTCTTATGACATAACTGTTTTATTAATAAGTTTGTATACAGCGTTTCACTTCTTCATTATTTTCAAATAGTGACATAACTCTCGTCTCACTCCCATTCTTTCTTTTACACATTTCCATCCACTCTCTGTGTCCATCAATCATATACGAGTCTGCTCAGATAACTCGTGACTTACTGCTGTTAATATTCAATTGAAATGTGTGAAGAATAGTACAGATATCTTTACAGAGAACTGTGGAACGTGTCAAAGATATTTTAAGCACATGGGAATTTCTACTGTGAAAAGGGGATTTTAAATTTGATTGCGTTATCATTTGATGAATCATTTTTGCATGCTCATCACCATCACTTTTATAATAATAAGTGTTTTATATTGTACCATCCACAAGGCCACTCCCCTCCTTCTGGCTTGGGAAGCTGGATGACTGCAGTCTCTGGAAAAAATGGAACACAGTCTATTAATTATGATTAAAAGGACAGAGTATTACAAAATACAGTCATGGATCGTTACAAACACAAATCTGTTAAAAAAAAAAAAAAAAAAAAATTAGCAGTGTTTCTGACTTTCTGGACTAATAGTGAATCTATAGTGCTGTATTTCTGGTTCTGTAGCACTGATCTCACCGTTAGTGGAACGCTCTTTTTGGGGCTGTCCTCATCCAGGGCTACCATCAGGGGCATTTTGCTCATGGGGGTGCGCATCATTTTAGGAGCAACTATGGAGTCAATGAGAAACATCAAATCTTAATTAATTGCACTTGAATAAATAGAAGAGTCCAATAAAACATTTCCCCCACCTTTCCTGCCCCCATCTATCTCACTACAGCATAGCTTTTCTTCCTATTACATTACATCTTGTTTTCATCTTTATTCTAATTCCCAATTGCATTTCAACCTGCGTAGTTTGGCTCTGCTCTTTCACTTCCTCATTTTCTCTTCTTGTTTTGTCACTTTTTATCTGTCATACCTGTTAGCATGCGAGTGAGCTCCTTCTTCAGGGTGTTCTGACCCTCCTCCAGAGCATGGAGATGATCCTTCTGCCCCACAACGTAGTAGGCCGTGAAAGCCTGACCAGCCAGAAGGAGACATGCCAGCACAGTCAGACCGGCCACCTTCAGTGCTTTACCATTGGCGTTCCTGCTCAGAAAAGACAAGACTCATGAGGGGCAAATTTGATATTTTACAATTTATTATTTATCATTTTTATTTCACAAGTTGGTCTGTCTCTTATGCATATGCATTATAAAAACAAACTAGACAAAACAAAAAAAACCCATCTGTATTAAAAAATAAAAACAGGCCGTTCTGATTGAATATATAATTTGTCAGTAAAATAGGAACTTATAAATATGCTAAAGGAAATAAACAATACTGAAATTAATATAAAATTATGTTAATTAGATGTTATGTAATTACAAATCTACACATTTTAAATAATGGGTAAAATTAGAATATGACAAATTATTAGGTATGTTTTAAATTAAACTGACACCAGGAGGACAACAGTTTGCTATACAGAGTATTTTCTTCACATTGTATAAAGACTACTCAAGCAATACTTGGGGGAATTAGCTAGCTTATAAAGGGCCTTTATAACGCCTGGATGTCCACATATTACCAAAAAGAGAAAACAAATACAAATAAATATATCGTATAATATAGGATTTACATATAGGCTAATATATGATCATTTATTGTTGTTGTTTTTTTAAACTAAACTAGATTAGTGGAATAGGTTCCAATAAAAGACTTGCAGATAAATAATCATGATTTTAAAATGTTTTGAACGTGTCTATACGTCTGCGCATGACCAATCACAAATATTCCCGGTGTCTGACGTCACACGTCGCTGGGTAGAACAGGATTCCTATTCATTACAGCGACGCAGCAAACTTGCACACATATAACCTGATACACTGCAAATAATAATAATAATAAAAAGTTTATATATTTGGGTGCGCCTTTGTAACAAAAGCATGATTGATTAAACAGAGAGCAATATATTGTTGTAAGCTGCAAACGTGAAAATTAAATAAGTAAGTGATTATTTTATTACAGAATTTAATCTGGAAGCTATGGGCTAGTTTCTATAAATAAAATAAATGACTCCGTTGCAAGCTAGAGTCTTGGAAAATAAAGATTTAACAGCACACCATTAATTTTGGTTTGCTTTTAATAATAATAATAATAATAATAATAATAATAATAATAAACACTCAGGTGTTATACACTCAGTGGAGATTGAGGGGTGTGTGTGTGTGTGTGTGTGTGTGTGTGTGAAGTCTCACCGCTTCGGCTGGGTCACAGACTCGGAGCTGGAGGCTCTCTCCAGCAGGGCGTCGTTCTGATGCTCGTCCATCCTCTCAGGCGTGTGTGTGTGTGTGTCTCTATCTCAGTGTGCTGAAGTTATTTCTCTCTGGTGAAGACTGAAAATAAAATGAACGCACTGCAGCCCTAGAAACAGTTTTAAACCAGTGGGCCGGCACTGTTTTCTTTTTTTTTTTTCTTTTCTTTTTTTTTATTCTAGGCTAATGGAAAGTCCCAGATCAAAATGCGAGGAGGAGGAGTGAACGCCTGTAAGCACATTCACTAGCCTTCTTCCGTACTAGACAGCTGTGACTGCATTAAGGATACTATGGAGAAAGTGGCATGCTAGTGAAAATGCCCCACAGCTGAATTAGTGAATCGATTCCTTAGTGTTTTGATTCAGAGACACTTTCTTGACAAAAAGTGCTGTACAGGCATAAATAATAATAATAATAATAATAATAATAATAATAATAATAATAATAATAATAATAATAATAAAATGAATGTGCATTCAAAGATTAAGAGTTGTCCTCAAGATCCATTTATTTACATCAAATTAGGAACAAATTAATCTCCCTGACAAGGGGTCTGCGATTTTATTATTGACTTCAGTGTAGCCAATGTAACCAATCAAAGTGGGTGATTAGTTTATTTATTTATTGATTTATTTATTGAAGTGCTGAGACCATTTGAACTGATATAATTATGTCAGTCACACTGCAATGTTCATTTCCAAATCAAAAGCTCAGTAATGTAACTTTAAGCCTTGTGCAATAAAATGAGAAAAAAGTCCCATATTGCTCATATAAGCAGTTTACCATTAGATTACCATTAGAACACATTGTTTCAGTTCTGCTTCCTGTGAGCAGAAAGGAATTTTAAAAAGCTCAAATGATAGCCGATATATTAACCTAAGGTGCTTAATAGTATAACTGAGATATTATGCTTAGCAAATTGTTAGTCTAGTTTAATCAGTTCAGAGTCAGAAATTTAGCAAGTGATATGGCCGTCTCATTTTTCCCATAGTAAATGAATCACTTTATTTACAATAATAAAGTGTGAAGGAAAGAATCGAGAGGAGTCATTCAAAGGAGAATCGACTCATTTGTGAATCACTGTCACGTACTATTTAGTAGGGTAGTGTGCCTGTGATGTGGAACGCAACCTCAGATTCGGTTCTCTTTTCTTTTTTCATCCTCTCTTTAAATCTCATTGGCTGGCCTGTGCAGCGTCATCAGTTGAGAGCTAGTTTAACGCTTGAATGAAATGAGGAGTGAGGCGAAAGAGCGGTCACTCAAAACTCTTATTATTGAATATACTTTTATTAATACAAATATTTATTTATTTTTTACAAAACATAACACAACCTACATTTGAGGTATTAATACATTATTTGAGATCCAGAACTATGATTTCTTGATTGCAAATGCCAAAGTCAATATATAAGTCACAAATTGTTTACTGTACAGCAAATAGATTCTCGGCCTTTATTACTTATGTGCTTATTTTTAATTCATGAAATAAAAATTGTTAATAGTGCAAAAGTTTATTAACACATTAAATGTAAGACATTTGTTTTTATTGAAGATTGACTTCCCCAGATACAAGTGAGTCACATCGCTGATGTCCACACTGATTTGAGAATAAATCTCCGTATTAGTCAGGACAGACATATGTTTGTTTGTTTTTTTTCCAAAAACAAGGAAGTGTAAAATACCTTAGAAAGAGAAAGATGAAATAGTCACAATGCCATAATGAGCAACCTTTAAATTTGAAGATAGATATTATAACTTTAGTTTTATAAGGTTCTGTCTGTGTATAACATGGGTAACAGATACAACCTTATAATACTAAATTCACAATATTTTTATCATGCAATTAGATATATTTTACTCTGTATGTATCAGATGTGTGCAACAACTTCATGACAGAGTTAAATAGCGTTTTAGTTATACTTGTAATGTCAGCCATTTTTTCTCACTAATGCCATTTCACACCAGTGTGTATGGAGATGTAAGGAAAAGCAGGTCAGAGGGTATATGAGTGTCTTGTACACTTGTGTCACATTTAACAATATTTAATAAACCATCCTATAATACACCGAATTCACTGCTGCTGTGGAATAAAAGCAGTTTTGTGTTTAAGTGTGACAGTGGAAAGCACCTTGACTAATATGTTTTACATAAGATCCAGACCTGTGATTGACATTTAAAATATAAAATTTATAAATATCTAAAGCTGTAAAGCAACAATGCTGCAGCTATAAGCACCAACTGGTTTAAACTAGACCATCTTTAATGTGTACTGTATATAACTCCTAAAAGCAAAAACGTCTAGACAATTTAATATTTAAGAGTTAGTTGTCTTTCTGTTAATGAAAGGCATAACTGGAAAGTGGACAGACTTTGCTTTTTATAAGCATTCCAGCCCTGCATGCATTTTAATTTATTCATGATTTTGTGGTTGTTATTCCGAAGAAGTGGGAAGCCTAGAGAGTTTTCTCTTCCTTCTGGAAAGTTCCCGTTTTACGAATTAGTTTTCTTGTGTGAAAATGATCAAAAGCTCAGTGAAAAAGGCAGTGAAACTGTCTGATTTATAGGAAACACGTCTATAAAAGCAGGTCTACATGTATATAGATGCACTAGCAAAGAAGAATAAAACTTTTTTTTTTAATGAATGAATGAATTATTTGTTTTTCTGAAGCTGGATGGGACACTAGGGTAGCATTCACACACACACATGCACACATACACAACAACAACAACAACAACAACACAATAACACATCTCTAATGCCTTCAAGCAATACATTTTGAGACTACGCCAAACTGAAGCCACCCTGATCTCTGCTGTACACTTAAAGGGAGAATTCTTGCTCTACTTTATCCAAACAGTTCTGAAGTGTATACCAGTGCCATTACAAATAAAACTAAACTGAAATAAATCAATCTTTCTGTTCTATATATAAAATAGCTGTTTAGTGACAGAAAATGAAAGCAAAATCTTTCAGTTAGAGATGTTTTCCTGACTTTTGAATTAAGAGCAACGCTGATTGTTAGAAAATAGTGTAGTATAATTTCTGTAATATGTTGATTAGTCAAAACAGGGTGTTTATATTCATTTTTTTTCTTGTAAAGGTATATAATTCTATATCTGTAGACTTAACTAATAGAGATAATGGACTTTTATTTTTCACTGGAGTATCTGATTAAGTTTGAATTGACAATAAAAACTTGAATATGACAATAAAACTTGAAACTTGAACTTGAATTGGTAAGTATAAGTTGGATAATCAATCAATCAATCAATTAATTGCTTCAGTTGAGAAAAATATAAACAAGTGGAAACAAAGAATTAGAGAGTTCAATCTAACATAAATGTAGAGAATTCAATATAATCAAAATTCTTTAATGTCTTAAATTCTACATTTTCTGCACAAATTTTGTTTATTCAAAAAAATAATACATATGTAATGCATATATCAGTATTACTGACTCATCAGTGTGTTTCATCTTAAAATACATAATCCTGAACATGTGGGGATTTCCAGTGATTTCTTAGGATTTCATACATATGAACATAAGAATGAACAAAATATAAACTGCTAATTTGCTCCTTATCAGAAGCTGCATATGTTTCCATACATGATGATGCGGACAGGTTGGCAAATTCTTATCAGTGCACGTCTGTCAGATGTGGTTATCAATAATTTTATGTGGAAAAGTAGAGCAGTGAAAAAAACCCTAAAAACTAACCTAATTAACAAACAAACAAACAAACAGCTTGTTGCCAGCTTATTGCACAACCGTTAAACACAGATACAGTTTGCACAGGGGAAAATGCTCTGGTTTACCAGCATTAAAATAATCTTAATCCACAGCAGTAATGGCTAACTCCACCACAGTTCGGCATAAGAACACACCCAGTTCATCACATCCACCATTTTACTGGGAAATCACCGATCACACAAAAGTAATCATTTCTCTTTGATCCATTTACACTTCCTTATCCAGATTTTTTTTTTTTGTTCTGTTGATGATCATACAAGGTGCCGTTAAACAAATATGAGACTGTCAGTAGCTGTTGCATGCCTCATTACTGAAAAAGGTTTATCAGTGTTGCTTTATAATCATGAACATGGGTATGTTTATAAACCTTGTTTAATCAGCGTCTGATCTTCATATATGATACCAACACTTTCTGTCAGTCATAGGATTATATCTGCCAGTTTGGCTGTATGTGAGCGAAAAACAATCATTTTTGACAGTAAATTAGACATACAGACAGTTCTGGATAAAAAGGACACGTGAAATTCTAACAGAAACGTTTCATAGTCTGTTCATGTTTTTGTAAAGGGACTTGATCGGAAACCAAAAATAGATTTTAAGGTAATTGTAACTGCTGCAATGGCTGCTGTGTGATTTACTGAGGAAAGCAGAAAGCTGTGCTGGAGGACTGTAGACTGATAAATATCTGGAGTTGTTGGACCTGGAGTTGACCATATTACTTATGCATTTATAAAAATGCATTCATGTATTTCTGTCAAAACAAACAGTGAAAGATGTATTTTTTCCCCGTCATAATTAAAAAAAGAAAGATTACTGTAAGATTGTTAGAACAACTGGTTTTTCTTTTCTTAAAACTTTATTGGCTTGCTTGGGTCATTTAGTGACTTTGTTTACTTACTTTAACATTCGTTAATATTATTAGTATTCAATATCAATCAGTTGTTATTAGAATTTGACAATATTCAAGGAAGTTTATAATTGACAGCATACATATAGTATATAGCTCATTTTATCACTGCCTGTTCGTTATAAAGTAGGTGGTATGCTTAAATCTTTTATCTGGTATGATTTTCTGTAACTGACACCAAACTGATCAGTTATAAGGTGTATTCCTGTTAACAGAAAACAAAACAAACAAACAAACAAAAAACAATAAAGAAATAAACTTGAAACATTTGCTGTCATTATGAAATTGTAACGTCCCGAGTGGACGAAAAGAGCGAAACCACAATCGCAGCGGCGTGCGAGAACAAAAGTCAATGTCTTTACCAGAACAGGCTGGTAACAGTGTGGTAATCCGAGCACAGCACAGTTCCAAGAGCTGTTCCAGTTCCACAGCTCCTGGTTAACTCGTTCTGTCTGTCCATTGGACTGGGGGTGATAGCCTGAGGTGAGGCTGACGTCGACTCCCAGTTGCTTCCAAAAGTGTCGCCAAAATCGGGCGATGAATTGCGGTCCCCGGTCGGTGAGCAGGTCTTCGGGGGGGCCATGATGTCTGACCACCTCCCTAATGATGGCCTGGGCCGTTTGCTGGGCCGTGGGGTAACCTGGAAGGGCGATAAAACGAGCAAACTTGGTAAAACGATCGACCACCACCAGGATCACGGTGTTACCTTGGGAACTCGGGAGGCCTCACAAGAAAGTCGAGGGATACATGTGACCAGGGTCGCTGCGGGACAGGAAGGGGCAGAAGTAGGCCCTGAGGACGGCGATTCTCTGCCTTGTTGCGGGCACAAATGGAACAGGCTTGGACATAGTCTCTGACATCATCCTTCAGGGAAGGCCACCAAAAGTGACGTCACTCTAACTCCAGAGTGCGTGTGAGGCCGGGATGACCTGCCAGACAGTCCTCATGGCCCCAACGGAGGACACGGGGACGGAGAGCCGTGGGCACAAAAGTGACATGAGGAGGTGTCTCATTGGGTGGCGGCTCGCTTTCATGTGCCTGACAAATGGCTTCTTGGAGAGTCCACTGGATCTGACCCACAATGCACCCACTGTCCAGAATGGTGGAGGGAGATTCAGGAGCGTCGTCCGGCACGTGGAGATGAGAGAGCACGTCGGGTTTTAGGTTCTTCGATCCTGGCCGGTAGGAGATGTGAAAGCGAAACCTCGTGAAAAACAGCGCCCACCGAACCTGCCGGGGATTGAGTCTCCGTGCTTCCCGAAGGTATTCGAGGTTCTTGTGGTCGGTCCAAATTAGAAAAGGCTGG
>JAQQZU010067291.1:0-18082 GCA_030068025.1 Parauchenoglanis punctatus
AACATCTCAAGGATGATCAGTGGAAACAGGATGCACCTGAGCTCAATTTTGAGCTTCATGGCAAAGGCTGTGAATACCTATGTACATGTGCTTTCTCAGTTTTTTTATTTTTAATAAGTTTGCAAAAATCTCAAGTAAACTTTTTTCACATTGTCATTATGGGGTGTTGTGTGTAGAATTCTGAGGAAAAAAAAATGAATTTAATCCAGTTTGGAATAAGGCTGTAACGTAACAATGCGGAAAAAGTGATGCGATGTGAATACTTTCCGGATGCACTGTAGTACCATTAAAGGGATAAACAGATTTAAATACAAGTGTGTGTGTAATCGTTAATACAGTGGAGTTTTCTAATAGGATATTTAACATTTTGTAAGGTGCCTGCACAAAATTTACCCTTTTTGGCATTGTCAACTAATGTCACACCAAACATTTTAGAGAGGCTTTGCATCTGTAAGATCTCTGACTACATTGTTGACTTCTTTTCCCCATTAGATATAGCTAATGTTCTACATACTGCCACCTGTTTTATTAGTGGGAGAGTGTAGCAAGAACATTTTATTTGATGTAACATATACATTTATTTGAATGAAATGGAACAAAATTGTTGCATTTCATTGAGAACTGTATCTGCAAGTTCAGAAGTGATATGTAAAAGCAAAAGGTTCAATAATAGAACATCCATTCCTTAAATATCCCAGTGGGCTTCTGAAGCTCTTACCCCAACCACAGTTAACTTACAACAATAACAATAATGACAACAATAATAATTTTTATGACATTTTGCCACATTTAACTCAAAATGTAGCTCACTATTAGCTAGTATATATGATAACTTCCAGATCTCATAATAGTGTGTACGTTTACAGTCATGCCACCATGAAAAGAATAAAGGAGAAAAAAATTTCACCCTGTAAAAAGCACATGCACACATTTTATTGGTCAAGTACATATGTGCATCCTAGAATATAAGGAATAAAACTTAATTATAAATCTCTGTGTCCAGTCATTAGAACAAGATAAGGGCAAAGACACAATGTACTTTTACATGATTTACTTCATGAAACATTAACACAACATAAAAGGCCTGTTAAATGTTTGTGTGTGTGTGTGTATGTATGTATGTTAAATGTACATAAATGTATATGCTGTCTACATTTTTAATAGAAATATTCATTTTGTATAACAAGAAAATTTTTGCAATCAAACTATGCATTGGCTTGAATGCATGCAAGTAAATTATGGAATGAGAAAGTTCTGCTGTGGGTTTCTTCTGTTTTTTATACATCATCCATTGAGACATAAAATTCATAAGCACGCTATTAAATTCCACTGCTGAGGCCAACAAGTGGCACAATAGGAAAGTGTTTGCCCTATCATCCAGCGATTATGAGTTTGAATCCAGAAAAATGCCATGGTCATCCATGGCTGGGAGTCCAAGTGCGTGAACGCAGACCATGCTCTCTGTCCTGTCAACCACAACGACACTAGCCAAGTTCCCCCCAGCCCCCCCAAGAAACAAATGTAATTATAACTTTTTGCATACTGTAATTAATCTTTTAGTCTGATTAGTTTGATTCCCTGCTGAATGAATCAACAAACTTTAACAGCTTTTCTACTAATGTTTGGAATTTAGACACATTCACTCTAAAGACCGACCAGTTTAGGCAGCATAAATTTGACTTTCTATATGCAAATGAGTAAAGGAAGTGGGCAAAAAATGTTTGGTGGACTGAGATATTGGTACTCTTCTCATTTTGATGACATGACTAGTTTATTGACAATGGAATGTTCTGGTGTCTCAGGATGTGCATCCCACTAGCTGTGCTATATTATTATGCTGCACTAGTTACTACAGTGACAAAGCTTTATCTACAGATAATTTATCCATTTTAGTTTATGGCTATGTAAGGTGAAATGCAAACATTAGATTAAAAATATCAATCACTGCATGCACATTAAATGTTCTCTGCCTTCCACAGAAAGTCAAGATACAGTGGCTTCAAAGTCTTTTTGGTTTTTGGCCACTATTTTCGGCCATCAACATACAGATAACCCATAATGACAAAACCAGATTTTTTTGTAAATTTATTAAAAATCAAAAATGCAATTTTCTAATTTAGATAAATATTCAGAGTCTTTATTCAGTACATTGTAGAAGCCTGTTGGCAACAGTTCCAGCTTTGAGACACCTTAGGCGAGTCTCCACAGGCACACTTCTGGATTTAGGCTGTTTCTCCCATTCATTCTGGCAGATCTTCTAAAGCTGATTCAGACTAGATGTGGACAGTCTGTGAGGTGCATCTTCAGCTCTCCACGGATGTTCTCTGGAGTTGGGTATGAGCGATTCCTCGGCCAGTGAAGGGCATTCAGACAATTGTCCTGAATCCACTGCAGCTCTGTGTTTTATGAATGCTTAGGGTCATTGTTGTGGTGACAGGTGAACCTTTATCCAAGTCTGAGGTCATGTACACTCTGGAGCAGGTTTTCTTCAAGGATCTCTGCATTTGGCTGCTTGCATCCTTCCCTCTATTCAAGTGGCTTTTATTGTCATTCAAACATGTATAGGTGATCCAGTATATAGTGAAATGAAACAATGTTCCTCCAGGACCATGGTGTTACATACAAGACTACCAGTGTTACAAAATGTGCACACATGCCACATAAAACAAAAAGGAGTACATGTGGCTTGTAACTTGTAATACCAGTTACATTTTTATCTCATCAGTGCAGAGAATATTTTACCTCATGCACTCAGTCCTGTAAGTGCCTGCCACATGCCTTTTACTCAGAAGTGGTTTCCATTTAGACCCTCAACCTGATTGAGTCTTTCTACGATGGTTGTCGTTCTTGAATTTTTTTTTACATATTTCATATTTCTTTAGTGAATTCCATGAACATAAGACAATGCTTCACAAAATATTCAGTAAGTTGTAGGTGTAAATATAAATAAATATGTAGTCTAAACTTGATAGCATAAGCTGTATATAAAATCAGAGTAACACTGCACATCACACAATTTGAAACTGATCAGTCTTCTTACGTTTTAACTTACTTATACTCAGGATATCATGAGAAGGATTTTTTCAGAACTTATAGGATATTCATGAACACCAAATTGTGAAAATGCTCCTATGAATGATTTACAAATAAATCGATTTGTATCCAGTTTGACAAAATGAGACCAGTTGTGAGCAGTGAAACAGTGCAGGAGAGCAAAAAAGCATATTTATTTACTTTCAAATGACCACAGCCATTAACATAATTTGGAAAGATATGATGCTAAATTGTAAGTCTATTTAATCTTTTGTTAGGTCCAAATTTAATCTGTTTTTCTCTTTCTCCCAAAAGCTGAAAGTACAGGTACCATTTTGTGTCAAATATGGGTGCTTCCTGAGTTCAGTGGAGAGTTGGTGTCAATTAGTTGGCAGGTTTGCTAATATAATTAAACTTGACTGGAAATTTTAGCCATGTAATATTGCATAGAAACTGCAGATTAAATTGTTATATCAGCAGTGATCAGTGGTGCTGTAAGAAGGCTTCTTTCCTGTGTGAATGCTCTGATGTCTTCGGAGGCTACTCTGGTCAGTAAAACTCTTTACACACTGTGAGCACTGATACGGTTTCTCTCCTGTGTGAATGCGCTGGTGTATTTGAAGATCACCCTTTCGAAGAAATCTCTTTCCACACCGTGAGCAGTGATATGGCTTCTCTCCTGTGTGAATGCTCTGGTGTCGCTGAAGATTACTCTGCTGAGTAAAACTCTTTCCACACTGTGAACAGTGATAACGCTTCTCTCCTGTGTGAATGCTCTGGTGTCGATGAAGATTACTCTGGTCAGTAAAACTCTTTCCACACTGTGAGCAGCTATACGGTTTCTCTCCTGTGTGAATGATCTGGTGTTGTTGAAGATTTCTCTGGTCAGTAAAACTCTTTCCACACTGTGAGCAACGATATGGCTTCTCTCCTGTGTGGATGCGCTGGTGTCGCAGAAGATGACACTTTTGATTAAAACTCTTTCCACACTGTGAGCAGTGAAACGGCTTCTCACCTGTGTGGATGCGTTGGTGTAGTTGAAGATGACCCTGATGAGTAAAATTCTTTCCACACTGACAGCAGTGATACGGCTTCTCTCCTGTGTGGATGCGTTGGTGTAGTTGAAGATTTCCTTGGTGAGTAAAACTCTTTCCACACTGTGAGCAGGGATACGGCTTCACTCCTGTATGAATGCGCTGGTGTAGTTGAAGATTAACCTGATGATGAAAACTCTTTCCACACTGAGAGCAGTGATACGGCTTCACTCCTGTGTGAATGCTTTGGTGTACTTCAAGATTACCCTGATGAGTAAAACTCTTTCCACACTGTGAGCAATGATATGGCTTATCTTCTAAGTGAATGCTCTGGTGACGTAGGAGACTACTCTTTCGATTAAAACTCTTTCCACACTGTGAGCAGTGATATGGCTTGTCACCTGTATGAATGCGCTGGTGTCGTTGAAGATTACCCTGATGAGTAAAATTCTTTCCACACTGTGAGCAATGATACGGCTTCTCTCCTGTGTGAGTGCGATGGTGTCGTTGAAGATTACCCTGATGAGTGAAACTCTTCCCACACTGTGAGCAGGGATAGGGCTTCTCTCCTGTGTGACTGTGCTGGTGTCGTTGTAGAGCACTCCGTTGAGTAAAACTCTTTCCACAGTCTGCACAGTGGTGAAATTCCTTTTGTATTTCTCTGTCAGAAGTGTCAGATGTGAGAGTATCAAATATCTGCTGACTACTGGAGCCTTTTGTGGCCATCGGAGTCTTGTATTTAATCTTTCCTGATTTCTTCAGTCTCATATACTCCTCGTAGTGACATCTTCTAATGTGCATGTCAAGGTAGATTTGAGATGTATAACAAAGTGGACACAAGGAGCAGTTGAAGATTTGCAACAGTGCATCAGTTACATCTGGAGAAGTTAAAGAAAAAGAAAAAAGCATAAATAAATAAACAAATGTGGCAAGTGCTAACATTTTGGGAGTATAAGTAAAATCATTATTATAAGCAAAATAAACACCATAAAACATTAGTCATGTATATAACTCAGGTTCTGTTAATTCTTGATGAGTAGAGATAAGTATAATGCATGCTCTCCATTAGTCAGCAAACAAATCAAGACCTTGAAAGCCATGTGATATAGCACAGCCAGTAATATACTTCTTACATGGACCATTGTCTTGTAAGCTACATCTAGTTTCTAAAGACTTCAGCTCTCTAGCTAATGTAACAAGAAACATGTGGTCAACTGGAAGACATTGGTATTCACAAGCATTATCCAAAAAAATCTCTACTCTACTCAAAAACTCTCCCAGCTTACTGTTTCCCTGCCATATGTCAGTGGATTACCAGTTTTCTGAGCAGCAGGTGAAGCTGGGAGAATTCACATCTGTTATATGGTTTATCAGCATGAATGCTCCCCAAGGATGTGTCCTCTCTGCACTACTCTTCTCCCTCTACACAAACAACCGCGTATATAAGGACCCAGCTGTTAAACTGATAAAGTTTGCAGATGACACTAGGGAAATTGGATTTATCCAAGATGTCAGTGAGTCTGCATATCGGTGGGAGGTCGATCGGCTAATGCTCTGGTGCAGACAGAACAACTTGGAGCTGAACACACTCAAAACTGTGGTGAGGACAGTGGACTTTAGGAGACAACCCTTAACACGTCTTCCCCCCTCACTACATCCAACAGCATTGTGTCAACTGTGGAGACTTTCAAGTTTTTGGAAACTACACTAAGACCTGAAGTGGGAGACCGACATCAACTCCATCCTCAAAAGGGCCCAGCAAAGGATGTACCTGCTGTGGCAACTGAGGAAATATGGTCTGCCACAGGAGCTGTTGAGCCAATTCTACACCACACTGATTAAATCCATCTTGTGCACATCCATCATGGTCTTGTTTGGAGCATCCACAAAACATGACAAGATCTGACTACAGCAAACAATAAAGACAGTTGAAAAAAAATTATTGAGGCTCCCCTGCCAACCCTCCAGGACTTGTACTCTTCATGAAGCAGAAAACAGCCTGGAAAAATCATTACCGACTCCTCATACCCTCATCATAACCTTTTTCAACTCCTTCCATCTGACAGGCACAACAGAATCTTGCATGCAAAAATGACCAAACACAGGAATAGCTTCTTTCCTTATTCCTTTATCCTCATTAATAATTGACCAGCATTATCTGCTATGCCATAGCTAAGTGCTCTTGTTTCATCAAAAGCGATTACACCCTCCTTCACATTTATATATACTGTACTACACAAATATTCATCCCTCAATTTTATACTGATAGAGAACTTTTGTGTGACAGACTGCTTTCTGTTCCACCTGACCTTCTGTAAGAAATGCCTTTCTGTTCTACCTTGCTTACAGTTTGCTAGGAACATCTCATGCCCAGATAAAGGTGTTTTGTCCACCTTTCCATCAACGGACTGAAGCTATCACAAACTGGTTTGAACTGGTCTTCCCAAGGTTGAACATTGTCTGTGCTGTCTGTATTGATAGAGAGTCACCAACTGCTGGAACCAAATTCCTTGTGGGTTAACATACTTGGCCAATGATTCTGATTCTGATAACTGGTCTAATTTATGGCATTCTAGGATCACAAGTTACTGTGTTCTGTTGTTTAGTTGCCCCTCTGCCAAACCTCAGCCAATGGCAGGTATAAATAGCTTGACAAAGTCCCTACATGCTGAATTGCAATAGTTGAAGGTTATCAGGGTTTGCACTACACACTTAATCTGCCATCTGAGACAAGGTGTCCATTCCCGAGTGGAATCTTTTACAAGAAGACTCTTAAAAGGGACATAAGTTAATGAAATATCCACCTTCACCATATCAGAAAGAGATGCTGGTTATTTAAAACATGTTATATTTGATTGTGTGGAAATGCACAAGGCTCAGGATCAACAACATGAAGTTGACTGGAAAAAAAATGCAGAGGACAGTCTGCATTTGCTAGTGAACGTAACAAGTAAACTTACTCTATGCCTGATAGAAATGATGCCTGGATCATTTTCCACTACTCTTAGTTGAACTATATTTACAAAGAGACCTGGAATCCACCTACTTGCGCAGCTCACTAAGGCCACTGAATGATTAGAGGCCACCCTAGCCAATAGCATTTGCCATCTCCCCATCCCCAGAAGAATTATAATTACTTATTATAATTATTTATAATAAAAATCCCCCCCAAAAAAACCCATAAAAAGTATTTCTTTACTTTGTCACGTTAGAAACTACAAAGGCTGAAAATGAGGAGATCCTCTCATTATCCTGCACCTTGTTCAACCGGAACTAAAAAAAATACCACAGTGCATCATTGCAAAACAGAATATGGCAAAATAATCACCTAGCTCTAATTAATAATTAATCATTACTTTCTCCCGCTATCCACACTGTCCTCCATTTTCCACCTGTGAGTTACATCATCTTCATCATAAGTTTACCCTCATTCCTTTGATAAGCACTTCCACAAGGAAAAAGTATTGACAAAGGTAAGTCAAATTAGTGTGTAAATCTGTTTACAGTGGCTTCATGTTTTAATAAAAATACAGATATTTGATGATATTTGATGCCAGTTTATTTATAATCGCTAAAGGGAGTAATTTGCAAAAGGGAGTAAATACAATTTTCAGTAATACTGAATTGTTCTGGTAAAGGGGCACACCACCACTCCCTGGAAGTGTCCTGGAAATGCCAGTGACATTCCACTTTGTCTGCTTTTGTAAAGGTGCCTCAAGAAACCGACTCACATTTCACAAGAACTCACATTTTTGGAAATGAAAAGAATTACTAATGTAATGAAGTAAAATAAGTAAATTATAAATAAACTATTATAAGTAATACTTATTTATATAGTTAAAGTATAATTATGCAAGTATTTTACACTCTGATCTCAACCACAAGTGAAGGTACAGGATTTTAAATTCTGTTTACGTCCAAATGTGAAGAAGAGAGAAAACTGCACCACTCCCTGGAAGTGTCCCTGGAAATGCATGACATTGCCCTTTGCCTGCTATTGGATAGAAACTGTTTTGTGGAATGGCATCGGCTCCAGTATATAAAATAAAAAAAAAAACTGCCTTGACCATATTTGCCTTTCTTTATTCTTTATAATTCTCTTTATTTTAAAATACGTGTGTTTACAATTTCAAGATGGGAAGATTTGATTTGTGTGTGTGTTTAATAAAAAAGTAATACATTTTAAATATTGTTCTTAATATTAGCTCAGTTGTTTATATAGATGGTTAAAATGAAACAAAAATGAAAACATCATATTGCCTGGGTTGTGCTGAAAAAAGTATATGACACTATATTGCACTCAAGCCTTCATATACTGTAATTATAACCTTTAGTTATAACGGAGTAATGCAAAAAATGCCAAGATCAATTCACTCTATATTCTAAGGGTTAAGCATTTGCTTACCAAAAAAAATTAAAAAGGGCAAATTAATATAGCATTTGAATATAGCATTACCATTTGCAGAGCACTTTTTGTTCCACAGGTAGTCAAACATAGGGCCTAGATCTTTGGCATACTCCTCTTCATACCACACCAAGAGCTCCTGTCCTGGAGTAATAGGTCGACAACAACGGAACAAAATCCCTCCTTGATACTGAAATGCCACAAGATTCTGTTCTTCTTCATTACGAGCACAATTCACATACCTAAGAAATTGAGGTAAAGTGGCAGAAAGGGGAACAAAGAAAAAAACCTCAGATGTCAGTGGTACAGACAAAGACAGCAGGGAAATAATTTTTTCCAAAAAATAGGGAATCACAAAAAGATAAAGTAGACTAAACAAAAATCCAACAAACCGTGTATTCCTCACCTCATCCAGTTAGCATGCATCTCTGTCTTTGCATCTATGTATTCTTCACACTGCCTACTCATGTATATCTGCAAAAATTACACATTTACATTTTATCTATTAAAACAGCCTATGCCATCAAATTAAACAAGTTATTTAGGAAGCAACCTAGGAATGTTGCACATACAAATACTGTTCTATAAAATATTATGAAGGCAAAATGAATCTTTTGTTCAATCAATAATAATAATAATAATAAAAAAAGTAGCATTAAAAAAGATTTAGTAATATACGTATGTATGAGACACATATACGTTCACTGTCCACTTTAAAAGGAACACT
The DNA here is from genome assembly GCA_030068025.1 of Parauchenoglanis punctatus. Lineage (NCBI taxonomy): Eukaryota > Metazoa > Chordata > Actinopteri > Siluriformes > Auchenoglanididae > Parauchenoglanis > Parauchenoglanis punctatus. The sequence goes on from JAQQZU010067291.1 coordinate 9,200, forward strand.
TACAATACATAAACTTACCTTACATAAACCTTACATGAACACTTACCTTACATAAACTGCTCATTTATGCAGTTATCCAATTATTCATGTGGCAGCAGTAATTTGAATGTGAATGGAACTGCTAGAAGTGCAGTTTTGCATAATTTGTATTTACTAATTCTCTGTTTTATAGGATAGGCATTTTCAACTGAATGCGACCCAGGGACCACCATTCTGACTAAGGGGCAACATGAGGACCATTGTTTTGGGATGTGGGGTGTTTCGCTTTGTTCTCATTAAGGTTGAGTGGGGGTGAAATTTGTCTGGTCAGTGAATAACCAGAAGTGACACTGTGTAACGGCATTGAGAGTTAACTCTACTCGTTAACACTATCACTCTAGTCATCTAACATGAAGCTAGTTAGCTAGCAAGCTACTTAGCTAACATGAACAATCATTAGTTAAATAAAACAAAAGACAGGTTCCATGCTGAGTTCATTAGCGCCAACTAATTTCCAAATCTTATAATAGCTAAAATTCGTTCATAATTTTTTTTTTTACAAACTTAATTTTTTTAATTACTTGTGGACATTTAAGATACATTTTGTATTTAAACTAATTCTTCTCCAGACAGAATGCAGATCTACTTCCATACAACAGTGTTACATGTTCATTTAAGTTCATCAATTGTGTGTCTCATTTGGTATTATTATTAAAGTGCTATATTTTATCATATGCCAAAAAACAACAACGTGTTCTCAGCATTACATATCCAACATGTTTAGTTATCATCTCCATCCAATCGACTGCATAAGTTATTTATATAGTCGAGGTCAGTGCCAGGCTGTTGTCAATCCACTGCCGGATATGATGTCACACTAACCAGACCAATGGTGAGTGAATTCGCAGAAGCAAGAAAAATTGAGATGATGAATTCTTAACTTTATGAAAATGATAATCAAAATTATATCAGTTCAGCATGCTTGGTATATGGAGTTCTCTAGAGAGACAGGAGTAACAAAAAAGTCTGACCAAGATGGAAGGCTAAAGGCTACCTGAAGCATGAAAACGTCTTGCGTTGCATGTTGATTTAAGTGGTACGATTACAATTTGTGCTTGCTCTCCTAAAATTTTCAATAAGGCCACAAGTGCTACTATTGGAAAAAGTTAGTCTGGAGCCCTCTGCAGGCTACCAAGGATAGGGTTAGGATTACCCAATTAACTAACTAGACTTTTTAACAAGGCAAAGTTTTCTATAGCCTAAGCAAGTAGCCTAAATGCTCCAAGAGTAATTAGTTAATCTGTTTCTTTCGTGTTACAGCAGATTATATTCACAGAACTGATGGATGTCCAGATGGTGCTCCAAAATCCATGTGGGCTTTATTGATATAACTGGATTTGAGGGCATGGCTAGCCTGTTAGTGTGGGACAGTATTCATCCTACTCGGGAAAGTGCTGCTGTCATTTCTCACAGCATAATTCATTCTCAGAGTAGGTCTAGTTAATTGCTGATAATCCAGAGCCAAGGCCAAGAAGTAGACAAGCAGGCTAAACTGATCCCTGCTAGTGCCTTGTCACTTAAATTCCACCATATAGAGACTGTCTCTGTTCCTGAGCTAAACAAAAATGTAGAAAAACTTATTTTGTTTTAGCAAGATAATAAGAATAAGCTAATTAATATGAAATTAGATCATATGCACAGCCATTACCTTTGATCTGGAGCAAAGACTATTAAATATTAGATCTCTTGCATCTCAAGAGCTTACTGTTAATGAAACTATTACTGATCAGGAGTTTAATAAACTATGGATAACAGAAACTTAGATTAGACCAAGCAATAAATGAGCCTAGTCCTCCTGGGTACCGTTACATACACCAGCCTCTTCCAACTTGGAGAGGAGACATCATGAGTTATGATGGTAATCTAGGTATCGCAACACAACCTGGACATTAATTCAACTCAAGTTCTATAGACGTATGACCTACAAAACTATAAAATATAAGTTTACCCAGTCATTTTCACTTATTATTTTTTACAGACCCCCATGGCCATATTCTGAATTCCTTTTTCTGAATTTGTGGATTTCATCTCAAAGCTGGTTGTTTCTGTAGACAAAAATTGTTAGAGCCTTACATATTCATTTTGATAATCCACATGACCTGCTGAGAATAGTGTTCTATACTATATTCAGTTAGGGTGAACCAGAAGATAGTAGGAACCACTCATTATGGTGAACACATTCTTGATTCATTACTAATATTTGAAATAAATATAGAAAACAATCACACTACCCCGATCTGAAGCTATCTCAGATTATTACTTCCTTAAACAGTATCAATCTTAATACAGACCGGTCCACAAGTACTGGAATGCTAAGGATAATTATTTACATGATATTTAATTGATATTTACATTAAACCTACTTCAAAACTATATGCTCCAATAATTTTACTCACCTAAACATTGTGTGGTCTGCCATAATCTGTGACATGTTCAAAGTTCTTTAACACATCTAGATGCAAATATTAGAAAATGAAAGCAGAGAATTTGATCCATTGTATCTCAAACCAAAATGACTTCAGTGTGCAACAAACCAAAATAACTGGCCTTGTAATTCCAATACTTTCAGAGGACACTGCATATAGTGCTTTTTTTAAAAGTGGTCAAAAAGCAGCTTTAAAATAATCTGGATATAAAATTTTAATTCATTCCTACAGAGCAAACCAGAGGAGATGGTGGCAAGGAAAACTTCCTGAGGCGGTGAGTGGAAGAGACTATGACAGGAACAAGAATCAAAGGGGAAACCATCCTTTTCTTGGTGACACCAGATCCGATCAATCTTTTAATTTATACTATAAAGTCAAGCAGTGCAGAGTGTAAATCCTCTAATCATGCTCCTCAGCCTCCTGCTATTAGCTTCCTGCTATTTAAAATATAAAGTAATTAAAAGCAGCTTCTCAAAATACAGTCCCAAAGTATTGGAACAGTGACAATTTTGTTTTAAAATTTTGCCTCTGTACACCACCACAATGGATTTGAAAAGAAGACATCAAGATGTCACTGAAGTGTAGATTTTCAGCATTAAACCAAGGGGATTAACAAAAAATATAGGTAATAAACTCTTCTCTTCCCATAATTCTAGGATGAGTTAATCATGGCTTCATCAGTCCAAAGAATCTTGTTCCAGAACTGGGCAGGCTTTCCAGCAAAGGCTAAACTGGCCTTTCTGTTCTTGAGTGTTACCAGCGTTTGCACCTGGATGTAAACCCTCTGTATTTACATTCATGAAGGTGGCTCTCGATTGTAGACATTGACAATGATGTGCCTACTTCCTTGAGAGTGTTCATGACTTGGCTAGATGTAGATATTTTTATTTTTTTATTTATTTATTTTTTTAAACCAAGGAAAGCATTCTAAATGCATTCACTTTAGTTGTCTTCAGTGGTCTTCCAGGCCTTTTGGTGTTGCTGAGCTCACCAGTGCATTCCTTCTTTGATTGGTTGATTTGGACACTCCTAAAGTTTATTCTATCTTTTTGATGGGTCTGTTTTGTTTTTCAGACTCATTTGCATTGACACCTCTTTTGAAAGCATATTGAAAGTTCCCATGAACAGGTGCCAAATGCAAATTCAACACTTGGAATCAACTCCAGACCCAGACCCTTTATCTCCTTAATTTGTCAAGAAATAACAAGGAAACAGACCATAACTGGCCATGAAGCTGCTTGCCATCTGTCCCATTAATTTTGAGCCTGTGAAAATGGGACTTATCTTATGCAAAATGCCTTGAATTAATGCTGAAAGTCAACACTTCAATCACATCTTGATGCCTTCTTTTCAAATCCATTGTGGTGGTGTACAAATTCTGAAAATGATGTCACTGTTCCAATACTTTTGGAGAAGTGTTTCAATGTAGTACATTTTGCAAGAATTGTAATTTTATGAAGCAATCACAGATTCCTGGAAGATTGAGCTCACACCATGCTTTCATAGTTTAATTTCACAGTTTCAGTTCCCTGTTATTTGAATTCATCAACATATGTATATAAGGTTTTTTTTTGTTTGGCCTATGAAAACAAGTACAAACAACTTTGCTAAAAGATAGATAAACTATTGAAAATCTAGCCCATTTACTACAGAGCAGAGGTGAAGATACTTTTTAATGTAAAACTAGTAGAAAACAATCAGCTACATTTATTAATTTACATTACTAACAATTCACAATTATTAAGTTTCCCGCAGTTCATTGTTCAGTGAATTTATTCAGTAAAATTTTGTCTAGTTTTTCAGGGGCCTGGTAAGTTATCTAGTTTGAGGCAGCTTAAAGAAATTAGCTTAGTAATGTAGTTAAGGGTATAATAATAGCAGCCATGCAATTCCCATACCAGTGTTTTATGCTTCAGAAGCATTTATAATGAAGAAAACAAATATACCATCATATATATCATGATGGTCCTTACATTTACTAATTTTAATCCATAATGCCTAGCCCTAGGTGGCAGCATTCTGCTGCACTCAGTAAATGTGAACAGGAGAGAGAAAACTGTAGACTATAAGCAACACTATCCCCTTCTTCAGTAGTATATTTCCTGGAAAAAAAGATGACTTTTCTTTCAATATTTATAGTAAAATTATAACTCACCACCCAAGAGTAGCCACTGTTCATGGCTTCCTCTCTATCTACCAGCTCTCCCTGGTAGGGTCCATAGTGTGCACCAACTGGAACAGTCTCTCCTTTATTAAACACTCCTAGACCTGCATCAGGAATACCAGACATCTGAATCTCTAATCCAGGAGGAAGAGTTTGTCTGGCTCGGTCAGCAATCCCCATAGGAACAGGAGTATCAGGGATGAAGAGTGCTGGACCGTGGACCTCACATTTGTTAAGGAAGAAGGATTGGCAATGTTCACAGTCTGGAAAGAGAAAACACAACAACAAAATAAGAGGAAGCATAGTTTCCCCAAAATATTTTCTAATAAACTCTAATAAATATAATTTTAAAAGGCAAAGAGATTTTATGTTTTAAACTGTAGACTAATTATAGTATATTAAGTGTATAACCATATATGCCAAATTATTTTTACATTTACTGCATTTGACACCCTTATCCACAATGAATTAGGCATCACAGGTAAATGTGGTACACAGTGAAGCAGAAACGGTGCTGTGCTTTGGGAAAACATTGAATGGTTGCATTGGAGGCATATTTGTCTGTGTACCCAGAAATGGTTTGTTAAGGCATTATGACATGTCTCCCATGGATTTAATCAAATTCAGATTAATATTGTTTAAATTAGAGTTCAAAGTATATTTGAAGTGTAAACAATAAAATATTCCCTCATTGCATCCTGAACTTGGTCTTCAATAGGCAAGCTCTGCTCCAAAACTGATATAAGGCTTAGAGATGATATGCGGTCCATGTTTTCTACAGTTGATGGGTCCAGTCGAACAGAGCTAGAGGATCATAGGGAGCGTGGTGCAGAGCGGGCTGTGACAAGTGCCTTAAGGTAGGCTGCCACTGTTCTGTTTTTAGTTTTGTAGGCAAGCGTAAGTGTTTTAAATCTGATGAAAGCAGATATATATGAAAAAAGTGTACAATGAGGTAATATAGGAAACATGGGGAGGTTGAAAAGACATGCAGCTCCAAAGGCTGTATCAAAGCATGTGAAAAGGTCAAGGAGAAAGAGAACTAATGACATTTTGGCTGATGTAGCAGCATCAAGCGAGAAGCAGCCAAAAGACAAGTTTCTGTGGAATGTGCTGCTTGGAAGCAAGACTAGTTAGGATCTTGAAGGTTGCTTTGGGTGAACTAGACAGGCAGCTAATTATAGACAAGGAAAAGAGAAAAAGAAAAGAGAGAAGTACTACTGGTCTGTAGTTGTTGTCTTGGTGATTCAGAGTAGGTTTCGTCAGTATGGAAATAACCTTTGCTAAAGTGAATGGAATCAGTACTTGACCAGATGTTATATAGTCATTAATAATAGTGGTCTTGTGAGATGGAGTAGTGTGGAAGGGATAAAATCAAGTAATGGTGGTACTGAAGAACAAGACAATTTGCAGAATCTTTTCTGTCAACAGACAAAAAATGGGAATTTTGTAGTGAAGGGGTGGGTGTGAAAGACTGTAAAATATTCAATTTAATCAACATAATCAAAATAATCAATTTCCTTCAGGCACCTCTGTTACCAGTAAAGATCAGGTGCAATCTGGATCTCACCCTATTTAACAAAATTTACAACCAAATTTACAACCAAACAGGGAGTTAGCCTTCCACAGATAGAGTTTTGACCCCAGGATTAGAGTTAGCTGACCCCACAACTGAAGCTTTTAATGGGAAATGGAACTCACACCCATGAAAACCCACTCTAAATAATGAAGAATTGTTATGGGCTCCCTGACCCAATGCAAACTTGATCTGGGTTATCGGTCATATTCACAATTAGAAGATTTTAGGCAAGCGCGCACATGCACACACACGCACAATGAGGATCTCCCCTAAGGCAATAATATGCTAATTTTTACTTGGACTTGACTTATTCTGTAAGCTCATCAAACTATCTTTGCACTCATCTAGTAACTAATCTAACATCTATCCGTTTATTCATTTTCTATACTGGTTGTCCATTGTGGGTCACAAGGGAAACTGGAGGCAAGCTGTTTGTTATTCAGGTGAGAATTCAGTTGAATTCAGGCAAGAGGCAGTGTACATCCAGGAGAGATTGCCAATCCATCATAGACAAACACAGAGACAGACACGGGCAATTTATGGGAAATTTGAAGTAACCAGTTGACCTAAATCTACACGTTTTTGGACTTGTGGGAAGAAACCAGGGGAAACCTACACAGACACAGGAAGAAGCTGCCAAGTTCTCCTTAAAAAGCCATCACCTGAACACAGAAAGTGAGCTCTTTGTTTCCTGGGTCAAAGCTCTACTCTGTGAGCAGTCATCACTATTTTTAACCATCACTGCCACCAAACCAAACCAAACCTGCACTCCAGTTCTCTCATTCGATCTCATTGTGCGTGAATGTTATTTGTTTACTGTTTGAAGGTACATTAACTTACCTCCAGATGTTTCCTCATGTTTGACATCGAGCTTTTTGATGTTGACATCACTGTCACCACTGGCAAACAAGCTTAACACTGTACAGTAATGTTAGAGTTGTTTTTTGATTTCAGAAGGAAGGTATTATATTTTCAGCAATTAAATGCATGGCCACAACAACAATTTGTATAAAAATTAAACAAAGTATTAATCATCAGTCAATAGATAAGATAGCCATTAAATAACGGATTTTTATTGGAAGTACTCAGAATTGGAAGTACTACTTTTTCAACTAGACTCTCTGGCATCATATCTTTCGCAAAGAGTAAGTGACTGCCTTTGTGATTTTCTACTATATGGGGTCATAGCAGCAAATGGTGACACAATCAACTGCTGTTTAGGCACCACTGCTGGAAGGCCTGCTAGCTTCAACAGTCAAGGGTTCTTTTTGGTAATCAGCATGTTTGACTGGATGGTACTTTTAAAGGAGATGAAACAGGTTTTTTGTATTACTTGTCTTTGTTGGGGGCGGCACATCTTGCAAATTGGCTTTATCTGTGTTTGGTCTGATCGAAGATAACTGAACCACTTCCAAACTTTTGAAGAAGTATGACTTTTTTTGGTTTTGTCTCTTCCTGAGCAATTAAACACACCGCTTCACTCACTGGGACATCCTGGTTGCTTGACATCTTTTCTGACGTACACAATGCTAATGTTTACAACATTGCTTCTTTGAGGGGAATTGGCAAATAAACAACATCGACTTTGATTGACTGTTGTGCTGGCGTAATGTGAAGCCTGTCTGCTGCATGATAGGCCACAGGCATTGTCTGTCTCAATGTGCTAATACAGGGCAAACAAGTTTGATAAAATTTTATAACCTACGTTTATCATCGTAATCGTCATTATTTTCCTCGATAAAAAATCAAGATCGTTTTATCGCCCAGCACTATAGGTATGCATGATATGATTTAGCCAATCAGCACAAATATCTAGTAGGCAATCATTCTGTTGGTTTGTGAATGTAGCGTGGAGCCACAATTTTTACTAGCCAGTAATGTTTTATGTGAAATTTGGAAACATTACTAGGAGAACATAAAATACGCTTCTGACATTTGCCTGTTCTTGACCCAGCCTTTTAAGCAGCAAGCTTAGCATGGTGGTATAAATTTAAGTACAGCCGATCGTTATTTGTGCTTAATTTGCTTGTTTGTTTATCTTTGTTATATCTGTTTCAAGTTTCTTGTTTTTCTTTCAGTTCACTCAATGTTAAGACATCAGTATTAAATATCCTGTACTTTCTGTCAATCTGTCAATCATAATGATTGATGACCTTTTATGATTTATGGAACCTACTCCTCCTTTACCAGGGGATGTCAAAAGTGATTTATGCAACTGACCATATATTTTGTGTCTGTCATTTGAAATGGGTACAGGGGGGTGGGGGTGTCAGACAGCAACTCTTTGTCGGCATACCTGTGCGAGGATGATGATTGGGGGGATGTTTTTGAAAACGGTGACACAGTTCGCACCCAATGTGTTGACAATGCAAATGAGTATTTAGCTTAAGGGGGGGTATGTCTCTAAGCCAGCCTGAATGACTCCCTTTAGCATATAAAAGTCTCATGAGGCCTTCAGTTTCTTTTATCATTCAAGACGTGTTGACAAAGGGGACAGACAAGGAAACGAAGATGGATTCATTTACTTCAAGTAAGATTTGTACCCAAAAACCGCACAAATGTGTGGCCAATCGCTGTGTCCATTGTTCTGAGGAAATGTCACCGGACGCTGAACATGAATGTTACATACAACCTATTAAACTGAAAAAAACAGACAACAAGTATATTTTCTTTGACTT
>JAQQZU010067394.1:0-18069 GCA_030068025.1 Parauchenoglanis punctatus
AACACTGAACACTGCAAGCTACCTAGCCAGGTAAATTGAATTTTCCATCAGATTACAGTCTGAAGTGAGGGAACTTCTTATCATTCAAGTAATATGGTAAATACAGACAATGCGTCCTAGCAAATCATATTTCTCAAACTACTAGTTTTATCTAAATTTTGCAACATGGGAAGAATGATAGCACTAGCTGACCAACTAATGTTACCCTAGGGCTTTGGTCATGCAGGCTAACTAAGATAAGGAGAAATTTTGAATGTTTTACTTACGGTTTGCAGATTGACGGTCGACTGGCACAGCTCTGTATTTGAATAGAAGATGTAAATATATTATCAATATAAGATGTAAAAATATATAATAGATGTAAATAAAGTTTTGCAAAGGCTGCTACTCCTTCTCTTATTGGATTCAGATGTCTGTTTGCTGAAGTGTATGGAATCAGTTTGTAGATGTAAAACTAAGTCAGGGCTGTCACTGGGTAGTCTTATTTCTGTAAAAAAAAAAAATATGGGACAGATCCCTGAAATTTTAGCTTAGAATCCAGGCCTCTAGGCCAAGTTCCCCTGGGTCACATTGTTCAGCATGGGTTGGTAACTTTAAGAGATGCCACTGGATGGAGAGGCCTGCTCCCCAAGGCTTTATCTAACATTTAGGCCTCCCCAGTTCAGCATATGTTGGGGAATTTAGCAACTTATTTTGTATATTTTTTCTTTTGGTAGACTATGTAGAATCTGGTTTTCTTCGTTGCATCCTGGAACAGCACATTTATGCTTTCTCCCCAACATCTCTGCTTGTTGTTTTGCTGAATAACTGTGTGTAGATGACTCCACCTCATGTTCTTGATTGCTGTGGGTGATCATATGTTAATGAAGGGGGCTATTTTGTACTAAAGAAAGGCTTTTTTATTTGGCCCCTTCACTCTGCATATTTTCTTTCTGTGGCCATTATATACTAGAAAGATGAAAAGTAACAGCCCACTTTGAAATGAAATGTCCACAAGTCACACAACATATTTTATTTAAAAAACAACAAGAAAAAACAAAAATTTCACAGCAGTTCTCCTTTCAAATCCATTGAGGTGGAGTACAGAGGCCACAAGTACTTATGTAACTGACTGTATATATATATGCATTCTGTAATTAAACCTAATTCATTTGTGCTAAGTGGTGTCTTTTGGGTTTTGAAATTATGCTCATCATTTTGGTCTAGATCCCAAAACCACACATTCTGACATTTAAAAGCACATCAAATTTTTAAATGGTTATTTGGTTTTTAAAAACCACTAAGATGGGTGATTGCTATCACTTCATTTTATGCACAGCTTGCATATATAAGGTTTTTTTTTTCTTTAAAAACAGAAGTCTGAACCTCCTGGCAAAAGCAACCAGGGTTTGCTTTCTGGTGCAGTGCCCTTTTTTCACCAAACATGCTTATGGTGTTAATAATTAAAAAGCTCGATTTTGGTCAGTTGCAGTTCTAATTATTTTGGTGCAGTTCAGGCACTACAATTTTTTTAGATGCTCTCAGGTGGGGCTTTGGTTCAATGGTTCAAAAAGCTTGTTATGAAAACAGCATTTTTTTTCATTTGATTTGATTTTGTAACTTGTCAACCACAAGAATCCTGTGTTATTCTAAAACGGAGTTATTTGTGCTCTTTTTTCCCTCCTTCAGCATTCTTATTATTGTGTGTGGGAACAATGTGTTCATAAATCCAATTACTTTAAAATTTTCACCTGTTTGGAAAATTTGTGTAATGGCCCTAATTGTGCTTAATGATACATTTAACTGCTCATATATTATTATATCCATTACCTGATTTGTGCAGGTCAATAACTATTTGTTCTGTGTTAAAAAGTTCATAGTTTGTTCCCTATGTTAATGGATGACAAAGGGATTTAACATGTGTACAACCTCATATTTTTACCCCAGGGAAATGAGACATTGTTATATGCACCAACAGTTTTATGGGGACTGAGCAAATTAAAGAAATATACATTTTAAAGCATGACATTTTTACATGCATGTATTTAAAATATTCTCTAGGGGTGTCAAAAAAATGTCATGAATATTTTTTAGAAAGTTTATTCTTGTTTTAAAAAGTAACTTTAATGAAGTATTTTTATACTTCATTAGTTTTTGTGGATGAGGTTGAAGACCCCTGCTGTAGGCACTCTGTAATCATTACCTTCAGTACAGGTGTACAGCACAAGTAAGCAGTGGATAGCTGTAGTAACAATTCTGATTGGACAGGACAACTGGCAGATGTTTGCAAACTTCAGACTGAAAATTTTATTCTGGCTCGTATTTCCCATGTATTACTGTACAACATAGCTAAGAAGTTATTTTAGCTATCTATCAGCATTCTATATGTGTGGTCCCCCAAGCCTCTTTTTAAAGGAACTAGTTGGACAAATGGCTGCTTAGCTGTTTTCTTAAGGTGTATGTCCCTCTTTATTTCTCTTACATGTAAGCGGATTACCATTTGGAATGTCTTGCCCTGCTAGTAAAGCAAGCCATCATTAGGTGGATGTAGAAAGTCTACACACCTCTGTTAATATTGCAGGTTTTTGTTAAATAAAAAAATTAACCCAAGAAAAATCATGCCGAAATCTTTTTTTTTTTTTTTTTACTTTTTTAATTTTAAAGAGATATAGCAACCCACCAAGTGGAAAACAAATAGATTTATTTTAAACAGTAGGTGTGAATGCCCCTTAAATAAGACCTCTATTAAAGCATTTTTGCTTGCAGTACAGCACTCATTCTTTTTGGGTAAGAGTCTACCAACTTATTGACACAAGAGCACATCTTGATTTGGCTATTTTATTCCCCTCTTTCTTGCAAAAATGCTTCATATCTATCGAAATGCGAAGGGATTTCCTGCGCATAGCCCACTTCAAGTCATTCAATAGGCTTTAGATCTGGGCTCTACCTGGGCCATTTTAAAACATAGATTTTTTTTTCTGTAGCCATTGCTTTGCTGAACTGGATTTGTACTTTTGTTGCTTGTCATGCAAGTAGGTGACATTTTTCTACAACAGAGGCCTGCAGTTTTTGTGCCAAAATTTTTCAGATTGGTATTCATAACTATGTATGATTCCCTCTATCTTTATTAGAGCTCCAGTAACAGCTGAAGAAAAGCAGCCACAATGCATGATGGTTTATTTTGAAAAGAACACTGTCTTGTTTTGTCATCAAAAATTTCTATTATAATTATGCCCAAATATTTATACTTTGGTTTTGGCAGACCATAGCATATTTTGCCACATAGTTTGGCATGATGGATAGGTTGATTTTGACCATGAGATCTCATACATACTTGGTAAGCACTACGGTCAATGACTAAAGTAGTCAGAGCTGAAGGAAGCTGTCAAGAAAATCCTGCAGAAACAGCTGGTCTTTATTTGGAGTAAATCAGAATATGACTATTGATGATGCATGTATGATACTTCTGAACATGAGTTTAAACGAGACTGGTTCATTCTGAGCTCAATCAAATGCCCCATTATTAAAGGATGTGCACACTTGTGTAACCAGGTTATTGAAAGTTTTTTAATTTTCTTGTCTTTTTTCCCTAAAATGTTGCTGTTAATTCTTCACTTGAATTTTGTTGATTGCTATATCACATTAAAGGTGAAAAAAGCTCTGCCATGATTTATTTTGGTTTTATTTATTTATTTGTTTGTTTGTTCATTTACATCACAGGAGTCTCTCATTTTAATAGGGGTTTGTGGACTTTTTATATCCACTGTATCTATTTCTCTAGAAAGTATAGCCCTCTGGTGTACATTCCCCATCCCTAGATCCATTATATCTCCTGTAGAGTAATGAAGACATGTTTATGTAATTTACAATAGCCCTATCTGTTATATGTCATTAATGATGTGTTGTATATTCAAAGTCAAAATTGACTGGAGAAAATTGTGAAATGTTGCATAATACAAGGCAGGCATACAATAATGGCTCTCTGTGTGTCTTGGTCATCTGGTCACCTGGTCAAGAGTTAGGACATAATTGATTCAAAAAGTGTGTTCTACTCTTCCTCCAAAGTCACTCCCATTTTAAATTAATTTTATTTGAATTAATTTATGTTCCAATGTCCAGGAGGAGGTGGAGCCCTTCCCAGAGGAGAGAGAGAATTTCCTCCAACAGCTTTACAAATTCATGGAGGATAGAGGTAAACACTATCAATGACTCCTGTCTTAATAAAAGGTGTATTACAGTCTACTCCAAAAATATTGGAATGGTAGAGCCAGTTCCCTTTTTCAGTTCATTGCTTTTGCTATACACTGATGAGAGCTTTTCCGTGCTTTTCCAGGCTTGTACCACAGCTTCTTTCAGGTGTTGTTTGTTTTGTGGGTTCTCACTCAAACCTCCTTTCAGTCTCCTCTACAGGAGGTGAAATGCATTAATGGTTAATATCTGGTGGTTGACTTTGCCTTTAAAACCTTCCACTTTTTTTCCCTGATGAAGTCCTTTGTTATGTTGGCAGTGTGTTGAGTCATTATCTTGCTGCATGAAGTTCCTCCCAATTAGATTGGATGCACTTGTGTCAATGATAATGATTTGTTAACCTGTTCCATAAGCAGTCTTGCAAGCTCAAGCAGTGTTTGAGTTTGAGTCCAAAATTTTAACAAAAGATTTCACTGACATTTTATTTCATGACTAAATTTTGATGACCATGTAAATGAAAAAATACTTGATAAAGAAAATTAGATGAAATCTCTGTACATTATACCCTGACAAGCAAAAATGAGACAAAATAACTGGCTCTGTTTGAATAAACAGCCTAGCTTTCTTCTTAAGGGAACTTTTACAGCCAGCAGAAATATCCTTCAGCAGTATTTTTATATTAATAATCTATTTACAAAATATTACCTTCCCTGTTACACATTCCTGGCAGTAGTTGGGAAGCAAGGGAATCTGACTTGCTAGGCTTGTTAACAGCTTTCACAATGTTCCTGGATTCTGACAGCTATGTGTGTACACAACATTGGTCTGAATGAACATCTTTATATGAAAATAGTGGGTATCAGCCTCTCAGTATACAAACTGCTGCCTTCAGTTGATAACTAGCAAAACAGTAACAGAATTGTGGCTAACTTGATTTCTGCATAGCAACAACCAGCTGCGTCTCAAAAAAAAAAAAAACTTCCTGCAAGCCACCACCCCCTAAACCCATCACATTGGTAGAGGTTAATCTTGGGTCCAGAACTGTTGTTTGCTGATCTCTGTATTTCTTTGTGAATTCCAAAGCCAGCCTTCCAATTCTTACTGCTGCTGAGTGGTTTGTATCTTATGGTATGGCCTCTATATTTCTACTCTTGAAATTCTTCTTTCAACGGTGGATTGTGATATATTCATCCTTGCTCTAGAAAGGTTATATTCCATACATGTTTTTCTTTTTCAGGACATTCTAAATTGTTGTCTTGACTGAACCCAGTGCTTGTATAATGTTCTGTTTTTTCCCCTATTTTCTCATCTTTGAATTGGCTTTCTTTTCTTCCTTAAACGTTTTGCTGGTCTTCATGTTGGATTATTCTCAGTGACAACTAGGGATTGGTATTGTTATGATTTTAAAGGTACTACTACTCATCCCGATACTGCTTATCGATTCTGTACTTAAGCGGTACTCTTATGTGAGGAATTTTGTTAGATGTTTCAACAAGTTGCTCATGTTTCCACCCTTACGTGAGCATCTGCTCTAGTGAAGTGTAACCACACTCCTGTGTGAGGTGGAGGTTGTGGGCTGTTTCAGTGGTGATCCATCTTTCTGGTGTGGCTGTGGATGGTTTCCGGTTCTCCTTTCCTGGTGAGATCTGAGAGGGGGGCAGCTAAAGAGGCAAAGTTAGGCACGAAGCTGCACGATAATATCCAGCCAGCCCCAAGAAGGTACGTTTTTTTTGTGGTGGGCTGTGGGAACTATTGTACTGCTTCTACCTTGCAATCCTGTGGTTTCAGGATGCTCCTTTTGATCTGGTAGCCCAGGTACTGTGCCTCCGTCAGCCCCAGGTGGCACTTCTTGGGGTTAGCTGTGAGCCCAGCCCTCCGTAGCTCATCAAGGATTCATCGTATATGGTGTATATGATCTTCCCTGGTGGACGAGTGAATGACGACGTCATCGAGGAAGGTGGCAGCAAAGCTCTGGTTGGGCCGGAGGATAATATCCATGAGCCACTGAAATGTCGTCTGAGCTCCATGTAGGTCAAAAGGGAGGACCCGGTATTACCACTGTCCAGCGGGGG
This sequence comes from Parauchenoglanis punctatus, assembly GCA_030068025.1. Classification (NCBI taxonomy): domain Eukaryota; kingdom Metazoa; phylum Chordata; class Actinopteri; order Siluriformes; family Auchenoglanididae; genus Parauchenoglanis; species Parauchenoglanis punctatus. The sequence continues at coordinate 6,240 of JAQQZU010067394.1, forward strand.
TACTGAAAGCTGTCTTGGGTTTGGATGCTGGGGATAGCGGAACCTGATTCTGCTGATTCCATCTTGATCGTGCAGGCCATGGTTTCTGCAGTGGGGTTAGCTTGGGTGAACGCCACCTCACTTCTTTTAGAGCCCGCCATTTCCAGCCATGCCAGGTTTCGCAGCCCCACCTTCATTGCTGGTATTCGCTCTGGCACTTACTTGGAGGGTATACAGTATATACAGTAGCTGACAAAAGTTTTTCCACACCTTCTAATTCAATGGTTTATCTTTACTTTCATTACTTAAAAGATACATCATGTCTTAAAGTAATGATTGGCTGTTGTTTCTCTTTACTTAGTTGAGTGTTTCTTGATGTAGTATGGATTACTACAGTTGTCAGATAGGGCTGAAGATAGGGCATGTATATTTACAGTACTTTGTGTTTTAAATATTTGCTATTTACTGTTTGATGGTCTCAAACACATTAAGAAGGCAAGAAATTCCACCAATTAACCATTGGCAAGGCACACCTGTTAGTTAATAAATAACCAGGTGACTGCATCATGAAGCTGGCTAAGATAAGGCCAATAGTGTGCAAAGGTGTCATCTATGTAAACAGTGGCTACTTTAAAAACCCTAGCAAAGTAGCAAAAACTTTTTCTTTTTTTTTTACTTTTTTGCATAATTTTTCATGTCTTCATTATTGTTCTACAATATAGAAAATAGTAAAAGTAAAGAAAAACCTATGAAAAACTAGGTGTGTCCAAACTTTTGATTAGTACTGGGTAAATAAATATAAATAACCTAGGTGACAAAACAAAACACAACAGATTTTAATATTTATTCATTTTTTTACCAAACTCACCCAACAATATCTTTATGGACCTTGCTTTGTGCATTGGGCACAGTCATGCTGGAACAGAAAAGGGCTTTCCCCAAACTGTAGCCACAAAGTTGGAAGCATAGAATTGTCCAAAATGTCTTGATATGCTGAAGCATTAAGCTTTCGCTTCACTGGAACTAAGAGGCCTAGCCCAACCCCTGAAAAACCCTAAACATTCTAAAACATTATTCCTCCACCACCAAACATTACATTTGGCTCAATGCAGTGAGGCAGGTAATGATTACTGGCATCTGCCAAACCCAGACTCATCTATCTGACTGCCAGACAGAGAAGCGTCACTTCACAGAACACATTTCCACTGCTGCAGAGTCCATTGGTGACATGATATCACCACTCCATCCGACGCTTGGCTTGGTATATAATGCTTGCTTGCAGCTCCTCGGGCATGGAAACCCATTCCATGAAGCTGCCGCCGTACAGTTTTTGTGCTGAGATTAATGCCAGAGAAGGATTGGAACTTGGCAGTTATTGAGTCAACAGGGTATTGGTGACTTTTACGCACCATGCACCTCAACATTTGGTGACCCCGCTCTGTGACTTTACACAGTCTGTCACTTTGTTTCTATTGTTCATAAATGCTTCCACTTTTCAATAATACCACTTAGAGTTGACTGTGGAATGTCTAGAAGGGAAGAAATTTCATAAACTTGTTGGCAGCCTATGACAGTAACATGCTTGACCCATTCTTTTACAAAAGTATGTAATTCAGACTGCATGGCTAGGTGCTTAATTTTATACACCTGTTGCAATGGGTCTGAATGAAACACCTGAATTCAATAATTAAAGGTCCCAAAACTTTTGTCCATATAGAGTATGTTAGTCTCCTCTGCTAATATTGGAACAAGAAGGCCATTTTTTTTTGGCTATACACAGAAGACCAAATTTTGCTTTTGAGAAGTTTTGGGTTTGAGATCAAAAGACAAATATGAGATGATAGATTTTCAGCTTTCATTGCATGATATTTAAACCATTAAATATGAGTTAAACCATTTAGAATATGGCACATTTTTTAACTAACCCATTTTACAAGTGATCAAAAAATATTAGAACATGTGACTGACAGGTGTGTTCTTTTAGATTGATTCTTTAAACAATAGAATTTCTCCTCTTTGACTGAGCCCTGGGATTTGCCTGTGAAGACTGCATTTGTTGTTTAAAAGGATAGAATAACATGAAGACCAGAAAGCAAGCTATTTCGAAGCTGAGAAAAGAGGGAAAATCGATCAGAACCATTATACAAGCATTAGGCATAGCTAGTACAACAATTTGGAATGTTCTGAAAAAGAATGAAACCACTGGTATACCAACAACCCACAATTAGCACTCATCAGCAGTAAGAATTGGAAGGCCAGATTAGAATTTGCAAATAAATACAAAGATGATCATAACAGTTCTGGTAGCAGAATTAACCTCTACCAAAGTGATGGAAAGTTTGGAAAAAAAAGGAACTGTGCAAGATGGTCAAGTACAGTGGCGGTAGTGTCATGGCTTGGGCTTGCATGGTGGCTTTTGCAATTGGCTCACTAATCTTTATTAATGATGTAACTCATGATAGCAGCACAATGAATTGAGAAGTCTACAGAAAAATTCTTCCTCCCAATTTATGGAGAAATTCATCAAATGGAATTGGTAGGAGTTTCATTATGCAGCAAGACAACGACCCAAAACACATTGCCAACACAACAAAGAACTTCATCCGAGAAAAAATGTGGAAGGTTTAAGACTGGCCAAGTCATTCACCACATCTTAATCTAATTGAGCATGCATTTGACCTCCTGAAGTGGAGACTGATGGGAGGATTGCCACAAAATTGAGCACTGAGTTGTGAGCTCTCCTTAAATAGATCCAGGCACATGCTGGAATGGACTGAATGTAGAAGCCGGTCTAACGATATTTTTGGCTGCTTTTTGCATCCTTCTTGTGATGGCTTAAGGCAGATCAAGCTGTCCTCTTAAATGATGCTCTAAGAAAGATAAGTGAAGAAAAGCTTTTCTGGCAAAAACTTTCATGATACAACCCTTTCAAAATTTCAGTGTAAAATATGGAGGACTAGCTTTGTGTTATATTGTCTTACATTGTCTGCATTTCAAGAAGGCTTAATTGTGGACTCCATCATTTTTTAAAGAGTTTACTTATAGTCTCTAACCCATTCTTTTTTAAGGCACACCCATCAACAAAAGACCAGTACTGGGCTACAGAAACCTGAACCTCTTTAAACTCTACAGGCTGGTGCACAAACTTGGAGGATTTGACAGTGTAAGTACTTAATTATTGATTTTCAGTCTAAAACAGCATTCTGACTTGAGACAGGCCCTAGCTCAGATATTACAGTGCATTCCATCTGAATTGGAAAGTTGGAATTTCAAAATTCCCAGTTGGAAATTTCAACTGGAATGCCCTCTGAAGTCAGATTTACATCTCAGAAAGTCAGAAGATCCTCACCAGCCCCGACCTTAAAATCCAAGATGGCTGCTCCACACATTAAGAAAGCTGTAGTAATATACTAATTTTTTTTAGCACTTCTGCCTTATTTGTGTCTCATTAAATCAGTCATACACATGGTACTTTCCTTTCAACTGTGGACATGTTGCTATGGTGTTTGAATGTGCAAAATACTGTGTAATGCATTGCTGTGTAAACTGGTATTGCTATATAAACTGGTATTGCTAACAGTGGTTAACCTGGCTAGAACTGGTTTTCCGACTTGTACGAAATGCCATCAACTCAGGTGTGATGTCATTCCCAGCTCCGACTTCCCGAGGTAGATGGAATGCAGCTTTAAAAAGGAATAAATCTCAGAAGCCTCCTCTATTTATTTCAAATAAAAGGTAAATTTTAGCAATTCCTTGGACTTTTTGTTTTTAAAAGTCTTAATCTAATACATTACATTATGGTTAGTCTTTCAACTAATTTTGTAAGCTAATGGTAAGACCTTAAGGTAAAGAATAGACATCTATGGGGCATCAGCCACCCCACGGAATAGGATTTGTCTGAAACATTTACTGAGCTAACTAAATTGGATTTTTCTCTTTGCTACCAATTTGCAATTAAATGATGAAAAAAAAAATCATTCTAGTATGAAAGCAGAAAGGTGATTGTCATCATTTAATATATTTTCAAACTTTTATGAATTACAACATGACCTTAGAAAAGCAGTTGATTGGTCTTTTTGACAATAATACTTTTACACTCTTTAAGAAGCACTGAATCATCAGCAATGATGAACATGTAATAAGTAAGAAACAAAGTCTTTTATTTATAATTACTCGAGGGCAAATTTGATGAAAAAAGTTGGCAGCAATTGTTTTTGATTAATGAGGACTATATTATGAATGTGGGAGTCTGTTTTAAAAAGTGCTGGGTACAAAAAAAGTGTTCACACCTTTTTTCAGGGCCATATACTGCCAATAGATGTACACAATATCCCTTTAAGGATTGCCTTTAAAAGTCACTGTCATGTACAACAATAAAATGCTTATGAAAGCCATATAACCAACAAATTATGACGGTCAAGCACACCACCTATGCATGTTTTCCCAAATACTGAGACGCATGTTAGACCTATGGCTATTGCTACTCAAAGCCATAGCACATTATATATGAGTAATGTTGACATCAGTAATGATATCAAAACTACCAACTACCAAAACTACCTGTGTACTTATCCTATCCCTACTATATGCCAATATGAAAATCGATTGGCCTTGCTATACATATCGGTGTGTGACTGTTCTATGAATAGCGCAATATTTACCCAGTTGTTGCTCTGTAATACACAACCAGTTTAGCTAACGTTATCTGTATAGCACCAGCTATTTCCTGCTACCAATTGCCAGCTATCATACCCAGGTTTAGCTAGGATAGCTAGCTAGCATTAAAATAGCCCAAGCAACTGTGGCAAATACATATTGAACTTGGCTAACAACAGCAAAGCTTATTAATAAACCAGTCTAGAAATTCTTTATGTAGTACAGTGTTATTTTGTGACCATAGTTACTTTAATAGTAAGTTGCTTGATTACTTTCCAAAAGCAATGCAGTTTCTAGCAGCAGACAAAACTAAATGGCTGGCTAGTGTTTGTGTTACTAAGGTCATCTCATTAAATATGACTAACCAAAGTCATGAGTACACTTCCAGCAATCGTGTCCTTTGCATAAAATTAATATATGAATGAAAAGTCAATAATACAGTAATTCACTACACTACCTTTATTTAACCACATACATGACAATTGTATTTATTTCTTGCTTATTTCTTTTTTACATTCAGCCATTAAGAGAATCTCCTGCACCCTAATGTTACATTAATAAAAAATGTTAACAGTGTGGCTACTTCACACAACATGTTGAAAAGGGAAAAAATGTATGTGGTAGACTTTTTATTCATTATGATGTTCGACTAACTAAAGGCTTTCATAAATTGGTGGGGATGGAATGGGCCATGACAATGTGTAATGCGATGATTTGCAAATCATGTAAACCCATTCTTTAATTGAAAATAGAACAAAACATATGAAATATTGAAACATCGCCTCTTATGTTAACAACAATCTGTAAATGTTTTGGAACTAAGAAGACCAGTTGCTGGGGTTTTGAAAGTAAAAGGTTGTCCCTAAAATAGGATTTCACCTGCTCAACAGTTCGGGGGTTTCCTTTGTTATATTTTTAATTTCATGATTCGCCTAATGTTTTCAGTGGAGGATAGACCTGAATTGCAGGCAGGCCTGTTTAGCACCCAGACTCTTTTGATATAGAGCCATGCTGTTGTAATACAGTCTCTTCCAAAAATATTGGAACAGGGGCACAATTGTTCAAAATTCACACAAAATTCAGAATTTTGCTTCTGTGCACCACCACAATGGATTTGAAAAGAAACCACAAACATGTGATTGAAATGTAGTCTTTTGGCATTAATTCAAGGTGTTAACAAATATAAAGCATTAACTGTTTAGGAATTACATCCATTTTATACAGTCCCTCCATTTTCACAGGCTCAAAAGTAAAGTAACACACAAAAATAATTATAAATACAAGCATTGTTTTTAATACCTGGATGCAAATCAATCACCACCTAAAGTCAGAAGCCCATGGATATCACCAAATGCTGAGTTTCATTCCTTGAGATGCTTTGCCAAGCCTTTACTGCATCCTCCTTCAGTTGCCGCTTGTTTATGGGTCTTTCTTCCTTCAGTTTTTTCTTCACTAAGTGAAAAGCATGCTTAGTTGAGTTGACTGACTTGGAAGTTTAAGAACATTTTATTTCTTTGCCTTAAGAAGATCTTGAGTTGGTTTCATGGTATGTTTTGGGTCATCATCTGTACTGTGAAGTACTCTCCTATCAGTTTTGCAGCATTTGACTGAATCTGAGCAGAAAGTATAGCTCAATACACTGCAGAATTCATCTTGCATCAGCAGTCAGATCAGTAATCACCAGTGGCCCAGTTCCATTAGCAGCCATGCATGCCCATGTCCATCATGTTTGACAGATGATGTGGTGTGCTTTTGCTCATGAGCTCTTGCTTTCTTTCTCCATACTCTTCTCTTTCCATCATTCTGATATGAGATAATCATGGTTTAATCTGTCCAAAGAATCAAGCCCCAGAACTGGTAAGGCTTTCTAGCGAAGTCTAGTCTGGCTTTTTTGTTAAGTGTTACCAATGCTTTGTATCTTGAGGTAAACCCTCTATATTTATATTCATGAATGTCTCTCTTGATTGTAGACTTTGAAAATGACATGTCTACCCCCTCGTGAGTGTTCTTGACTTGGCTAGATGTTGGGAAGGGTTTGGGAAAGAATTCTGTGGTCAACCACTTAAGTTGTCTTCCATGTCTACACTTCAATCACATCTTGATGGCTTCTTTTCAAATCCATTATGGTGGTGTACAGAGGCAAAATTCTGAAAATTGTGTCACTGTTCCAGTACTTTTGGAGGGGACTGTAAGTGCAAAATGTGGTTTGGCATTGTCTTATTGGAATAAGCAAGGCCGTCCCTGAAAGAGATGCCTTGATGTCAGCTGTGAGCGGAATACTGCGATGACCGAACAAAAGGCACCGAATGCAGCGGTTAAGGTGAGTAATAGTGGGCTTTATTTGTGTTCCTGTTAATGAGTGAGTGCGAAAAAGTCTGTGTTTGTGGGGGTGAGCTCGGGGTTGCACTTCTGGGTCCAGAGGGGGGTGATTCAACGTCCAGCTGCGGTCCTCGGTAAGGGAGGCAGTGGCGGGGAAAAGAAATGTCATCCATGCTCCGGGATGACCTCCTAGGGTGATTACACAGCCCCGCCTTGCTGGTTAGCGGTGTAGGAGTGGTGCGGATCCTCCAGCTTCCCTCGGTATACTCCGGCGGGTTGGAGCGCTTACCAAGGCTCGACGACGGGGCTGTGTGGTCACCGTATATGTTATCATATCACCGTTATGATATCACACAGCATATGTTGCTCCAAACCAGCATATATAGTTCAGCAATAATGGTGCCTTCCCAGATGTGCAAGCTACCCATGCTGTGTGCGTTAATGCATCCACATAACATCACGGACATTGGCTTTTAAACTGTGCACTGATAACAAGACAGATGGTCTCTTTCCTCCTTAGCTTGAAGGACACAACATCCATGATTTCCAAAAAAAAGAATTTAAAATTTTGATTCGTCAGACCACAGGACAGTTTTCCATTTTGTCTCAGTCTATCTTAAATGAGCTCAGTCTCAGAGAAGGTGGCAGCATTTCTGGATCATATTTATATATGGTTTCTCCTTTGCATGATTGAGTGTTAATCAGCGTTTTTGGATGCAACGACGTTCTGTGTTCACTGGCAATAGTTTTCGGATGTGTTCCTGAGCTCATGCAGTGATTTCCACTACAGAATCATGTTTGTTTTTAATGCAGTACTGCCTGAGAGCCTGAAGATACCATCCATTCCATATTGGTTTTGGCCTTGTCCCTTACATACAGAGATTTCTCCAGATTCTCTGAATCTTTTAATGATGTTATGCACCATAGGTGATATCACAGAATTCCTTGCAATTTTACATTGACTTGTTGCTAATTAACCTATTTTTTTAGTATTATGCAACTTTTCCAGTCTTTTGTTGCCTCATCACAACTTTTTAAAACCTGTTCCTGGCATCAAATTTAAATAACATTTCTCAGTTTCAACAAATGAAATGTTGTCTTTTGTTCTATTTCCAATCAATGAAATCCAACAATGCATTGATTTTTTTTTAACAGCTTGAATAAGCTAAGTGTGGGTAGTGGAAGTGAGGGTGGACTGCCTCAAATCCTGACATTACCCTGTGGTTTATTCTGCCCCACTCACTGGGTATGTTAGTGCTATCTAATAACTTGAACCTTTTGGTAGTCAATGTTCTCTGACTGGATACCGATGAACAGTCACTTCTATGGGTGAACATACACTTGGGGTGATGGGCAGTCGCACAGTTGTTGGTGATGATGGCATAGGCTCAGCTGATGGAGAGACAGAGCCTGGAGTGGCAAAAACAGACTTTGGAGAGGGTGGCACCACCCTGACGGCAGGAGGTACCTCATTGGTGAGCTCTGGTGCCAAGTTGTGAGTACATTATAGGTGAAGTCATTGCCAGTGCTATAGTACCCTGTAGCAGTTGATTCGATGTCCTCTGCCATCTGTATGGACACAGGTCCTTTCTGTGCAATGATGGAACCTGGAACCCATTTTGGACATCCAGTGTAATGGTGTGCCAGCACAAAGTCACCAAAGGAAAGACTGTCCTTTGCTGTCTTCTCACACCTTTCAATTAAATTCAATTCAGTTTTATTTGTATGTCACTTTTAACATTAGACATTGTCACAAAGCAGCTTCACTGAAGAATATAAATTCTAAATATAAACTCTGTGTTTATATGTTTTAACTCTGTGTTAAAAATATCATCTGTGGCGATGGTGGCAAGGCAAAACTCCCCGAGACGAGAGGAAGAAACTTTGAGAGGAACCAGACTCAAAAGGGAACCCATCTTCATTTGGGTGGCACTGGATAGTGATAATAATTAACACACTTCTGTTATAGGGTCAGAAAAAAAGTAGTGTTACATAATTCAATATAGTTTAACATAAAGTATGTTTTGTCTCAGCTGATTCACTGATGGAGGTTTGAGTTCAAGACTGTTCATGGTAAGTCCTATGCCATTGTAGCAAAACTACAACAAATAGCCTGCACGTTTTGATCTAAGTAGGCATGGGGGGTCATAAAGGGCCAGAAGTTCACTCAGATACTGATGTGTGAGACCGTTCAGTGCTTTATAGGTCAACAGTAGTATTTTATAATTTGTGCGAAATTTGATTGGATGCCAAAGCAGGGTAGATAATATAGGGGTGATGTGCTCATATCTTCTTGTTCTAGTAAGGACCCACACTGCTGCATTCTGGACTAACTGGAGCTTGTTTATGCACTTACTGGAAAATCCAGACAGTAAGGCATTACAATAATCTAACCTAGAGGTAACAAAAGCATGAACTAGTTTTTCTGCATCATGCAGTGACGTCACATTTCTAATCTTAGCGATATTTCTGAGATGAAAGAAGGCTGTCCTAGTGATATCTACATGAACTTCAAATGACCGATTGGAGTAAAGAATCACACCAAGGTCTTTTACTTTGGCACATGGTGAAACAGAAAGGCCATCCAGAGTTACTATGTAATCTGAAAACTTACTTCTGTGCATGTGGTCTTAGAACTAGTACTTCTGACTTATCAGAATTTAATAGAAGGAATTTAATAAGCAGCCATTGTCTAAAGTCCTTTACACATTCCTCAATCTTATTAAGATGGTGTCTCCCATCTGGCTTTGCTGAAACATGCAACTGTGTGTCATCAGCATAACAGTGGCACAAAACTTTCAATTTGTGCCTGCTGTTGATGAACCACAGTGGACTTGTTCTTGGGTGGTTTCAGAAGATCAAAGTTGGCATGCAAGTGTCATTTTAAAATAAGTGTTGACAGGGATTCTTTTGTCATTCTATGTGACATTTGTGTATACTGCAAGAAGCATGCAGTCATTGATGGAGTGAGCCTAGTCTTTGTGAAGTCTTGAGTGAGTGTTTCATGCTCTGTATGAATCTCTCTGCTAATCTGTCAGTAGCAGGATGCTATGGAGCAGATCGAATATGCTGGACTACATGCATTTGAAAGAACTTCACAAATTCTTCAGAGAGGAATTGAGGACCATTGTCGCTTGCCAGCTGTTCCGGAAAGCCAAAATGACTGAACATTTCCTCAAGCTTCACAGTGGTTTTCTGGGCTGTGGTTGTTCTCATAATTGCAACTTCTGGCCACTTACTTTATGCATCAGTAGATACCAACAACATTCCCTTTTAAATTGGGCCAGCAAAGTTGACATGTATGCTCTGCCACGGTTCCTTGGGCCAGTCCCATGGATGTAGAGGGGCTAACTTTGGTGTATTGCAGACTCTCTGACAGGAGGAACATTATAATGTTTGTGACCAATCACGGAATGTATGTGTGTGGCCAAAAGATGGCATTGAGAGTGCAGTGGTCTGTCTGAAGGGTGAACTTTCTCCTTGTGAACTTTTTTTGTCTTGGCCTAAGCTGATGAAGTGGATTCAGCATAGATACAAGGTTAGGAATAAATGTAATAATTAAGCAGCCCATGATAAGAGCAAAGTTAACTTACGTTCTGTAGCTCTGGTGCCTCTGTGATTGCCCAGAAATTTGATGGAGATTTGTGTACTCCCTGGGCATCAATCATATGCCCCAAATAGTTCTAGAAGGTTGGAAGAATTCACGCTTGGCCTTGCAAAGTCTGAGTCTATGCTCTTTCTGTGTTTGTATGGTGGCATCTGGATTCCTCAAGTGTTCATCCTCAGTTTTTCCTGTGATTAGAGTATTGTCCAGTAAGCACTGTACTCTAGACAGGCCACTTAGAACTTGATCCATTGAACACTGAAAGTGTCAGTGGTTCAGTGTGTCTCCTTGAAATCCTCACAAATTCTTACATAGCCATCTTTCTTCATTAAAGAATTATGGGTTTTGCCAGTTACTCATGCTGACAGGCTCAAGCACCCCTTCCAGACTTACAGACTAAAGACTGTAACTCCGTTTCAGCTTTTGGCCTCAGTGCAAAGGGCACTGTTCGAGCTTTTAAAAACTTGGGTTTGCTACCAGGTTTCGGGTCTACTTAACAGTATTGTCTTTCATGTTTACCATTTCCTCTGTGAACACCTCTGCATCCTTTTCAAGGACAGTGGTCAGACCTGATTCAGCCTTGGAAATCATGAAGATTGATGACCAATCAAGATGCATCTTCTCCATCCATGCATGACCAAAAATAGATGGATATTTATCTTTTTCTACTGTATATAGAGAGGCAGTTTAACCACTTGTTTGTTTAATTAGACTGCTACATTCACTATGCCTCTGATTGGCACAGGTTCACCCATGTAGGTCTTCAAGTCAATGGGAGAATGTTGTAGTGCATTTTTGTAGACAGTGTCTGGCACAATGGACACCACTGTACATTTTTCTTTTTAATTGCAAGTTTTTGTATCCAGAGCTTTATTTGGTATTTTTACTTGCCTCCCCCTTACTTTTGCATGCACGTTCCACGTGCCCCATTTTTTACATTTCCTACAGTATAGGTCTTTGCTTCAACATTTAGCTGTGAGATGTCCCATCTTATCATATCTGTAGCATTTGGTTTGTTTTTCACATTTCAATAGGAACGCTGTGCAATTTTCCACTTGAGCTTAGCTGATGTGCTTGTTTTGCTGCTAACTCCATAAGCATGCTTATTTCTGTGGCCTTATCTAGTGTCAGTGCAATTTCTGTTAGCAATTGTTTCTGTATGTATATTTGCTCCAGAGACTGCATACCATTATTCTCAAGTTCAAGTTCAAGTTCAAGTGACTTTTATTGTCATTTTACCGTATACATGTGGTACAGTGTACAGTGAAATGA
>JAQQZU010067404.1:0-18067 GCA_030068025.1 Parauchenoglanis punctatus
GACGCCACTTGCGTTCTAATTTGCGAGTGGTCTGTTTTAGGGAGCGCGTGTCATCATTATACCAGGGTGCTAATTTTATCTCTCTAATTATTTTCCTTTTAAGTGGGGCTACTTTATCTAGTGTATAGCGAAATGTTGACTCTAAACATTTAGTCGCCTGATCAAGTTCTCTGGAGTCCGATGATGACGCAATTAAAGTAGATGGTTCAGGGAGCTCATTGATAAAACTCTGTGCAGTAGCTGACGTGAATGTTCATTTGTCATGATAGCATGGCAAGGTGCATATATTATAACTGAGACACATTTTAAAAGAGAGGAGATAATGATCTGGGATAGTTTCAGACTGTTGAACTGTGTCAATATTTTCTATACTTAATCCAAAAGTCAGTATGTCCAAAATCCAGGGTGTGACCACCATCATGAGTGGGTCCTATTACATTCTGATCAACTCCTACTGAATCTAGAATGGACAGGAATGCTGTCCTCAGAGGATCTTCTGGGTCATCGAAGTGAATATTAAAGTCTCCAACAATCAATGCTTTATCTAAGGAGACAACTAGTTTTGACATGAAATCTGCGAATTCACACAGGAATTCAGAATATGGCCCTGGGGGTCTGTAAGTAATAATTAGTGGAAACGACTGGACGGACTTATTTTTAGTGGCTTCATATGTTATGTTAGTATAGAGAATCTCAAAAGCATTAAAATTATGTCCAGGTTTGTGTGTGATGCCTATTTTATCATCATAAACAACTGCAACACCTCCTCCTCTGCCAGTTAGACGAGGCTGATGTATATAACTACAGCCAGGAGGACTAGCCTCGTTTAATGCTACATACTCATTTGGTTTAATCCATGTCTCTGTTAAACACAGTACATTAAACTGTTGATCAGTAATACTTTCATGAACAATAAGCGCTTGAAATATAAGAGATCTAAGATTTAATAGTCCTAGCTTTAGATCAAAGGTGTTGGCTATGCATTCAGTATAATCCAGATTTATTTTAATTAGGTTATTAGAACAACTTTTCTGAGTATTTCAATATTTTTGTTTAACTCTGGGAACAGACACAGTGTCAATATGGTTGAACCTGAGTGACAACTCTGTGCAGCTAGCAGATGGTCGGTTAAGCCTGTTTGTCTGCTCCCTGGCCTTGGCTCTGGATTGTCACAGATTAACTAGGCCTGCCATGACACTATGAGCTATGCTACAAGAAATGAGAGCAGCACCTTCCCAAGAGGGATGGATACCGTCCTGCCCTAACAGGCCAGTCTTGCTCTCAAAACTACTTCAATTATCTATAAAGCCCACACTGTTTTCGGAGAACCACCTGGACAGCCAGCAGTTCAGAGACCATAACCTGCTGTAAGCTACATTGCCTCGCTGCATTGGGATTGGGCCAGCGCATACTACAGCACTGGACATCGCCTTCGCTAATTTAAACACCTCTACAAAGTTACACTTAGTAACCTCTGACTGACGAAGACTTATATCGTTAGCTCCTATAAGAATAACTATCTTAGAAAACCTGTGCTTGCCTAGGACCCCAAGATTACCTGCTATGTCCGGTGGCCTGGCTCCCGGTATACACCTAACTATAGCTGCTGGTGCCCCTAAAGGCCTAGCTAATTTCACGTGCCTTAGGATAGTCTCTTATAACCAAAGCTCTTTCAGGTTTCTCAGTGGACGCTTCAGTGAGGAGAGCAAACCTGTTAGGCACGTGAGGCGGAGAGGAGTGGTGATCCCTTTGCGAGGCTTTGGCTCTGCTATTATGCCGCTGAGTCGTCACCCATTCGCCCCGCTGTGAGGGCTATAATGTCGGAGCTGGGGGATTACTAACTCCGCCTGAGGCATCCAGACTTTCTGCTACAGACATTACACTGCTCTCACTCTCACTAACCCTATCTAGAGACTGAATTTGCACCTCTAATGCTGCAATCTTCTCTGTCAGTGAGCTAACTAATAAACACTTATCGCAAGTAAAGCTATTACTAATGACGGAGGACAAATGACTAAACATCCTGCACTCTATACACTGAACAAGCTGAATGGTTGCCATAGTAAATGTTTAACGTACCTTAGTTGAAGTTCTGTTGATATTTTCGGCAGATCCGCCGTGAATGGCCTCCACTTGCAGTGTTTAAACAGGGAGAAAAATGAAAAAGAGAATACCGCGTTCTCCAAAGAGAAAGAAGAAAAGCACATTATCAGTTGTGATACAGTACATCTGAAGATAGAAATGGGGAGCAGACAGTGCATTAAACCTCTCACAGTCTGATCTGGGACAATGAAGACAGGTGACCATCGTTTGGTTATCAAGACAAAATCAAGAGCCAATCAAGTTCTGACATTAGTAAATAGAATTCCAACACAAATTGAATGGCAGTGCACTAAAGCTTTAATAAATATAATCTAATATTACTCCTCTACTTTCATATGTTACTACAAATGCTTAACAGAATTGTACATTATTAGAGTTAAGGCATCTCCGTTATTTATTCTTCCCAACCTGCATAACAGAAATCAGGAAATTCTGTCAGGACGAAAGAAATAAAACTCATATGGTGCAGAATAAAGTTAATCCACTGGGTCAGGGCCACTGCTGTCCCAAATATTAGGAAGTGCAACCTTCTTTAAACCAAATAAATATATTTTTATCATCAATATTACAAATAAGAAACCTAGAACTATACAATAACAGTAGATATCTCTCTCTCTCTCTCTCTCTCTCTCTCTCTCTCTCTCTCTCTCTCTCTCTCTCTCTATATATATATATATATATATATATATATATATATAAATAAAATATAGATATTATAACAGTAGATACACAGAATTAACTAAACAGGCAAAAAACTATTTTCAAATAAAATAAAAACGCAATGTTCAATAAAATATACCAAAGAATTACATTGTTAAAATAAATAATCAAAGAAATACCCATGTAAGCCATTTAAATTACATAGTGTATTAGCCTGTGTATCACATGCATGTGTATTATTAGTATTTATTTTAGATTTTCATTCCAGCTTCTCTGATGTCAGGGTTGCCAGATGGTTTATAATCATTTTCATTTTGAGTTGCTTAAATTGTGAACAAGCTTGCGCTCATTGCTTAGTAAAACAATAATGCTGCATCAAAATATAAAGGGATACAGAGAAATGAGAAAATTATATATATATTGTAAAACAATACTGAAGACATTAAAACTATGAAATATATGGAATATACTGTATATGGAATTATTTGGTAAACAAGTGTTAAACAAAACATGTTTATTTTAGATTCTTCAAATGGTTTAAATAAAAAAAAAAGTTAGAAAAAAAAAAAAACATTTACCATTTAGCTTTGCACACTATTATCTTAATCACCTTCATAAGGTAGTCACCTGGAATGCTTTTCAATTAAGAGTTGTACCTCAACTCTTAGCCTCAGTCCAATTTTAACATTAAAGAAATTTCTTAGAAGGGGAAGCAAGTCTATCAAATGCCTGGGAAGAATTTACATACCTAAGGTTAATAAAATTCCTAGATTGCTTTACTCAGTACAAATGTTTTCACTGTTTTTTTTTTTTTTTTTAATACAGACAAACTTTTCCCACATTTTCAAACTAGGCCAGCACTGCTGAGTGATCTCCTGAGTCAGAATCATTAAAGATATTCTAACTGACCAAGGCACTACATTCATGTCATGGACACTTCACAAACTTTATGAACTATTGGTTTAATAGTTTACCACCTGCGGATTTGATGGCCTGGTCAAACTAATTCTAAAAAAATCTTGGTTTGCAGGTAAAATGTGGTTTGCAGGTTTGTGCACAACAGTCCTAGAAACAGAGGACCCATTTTGTCCGTGTTAGTTTGTTTTTATTATTCCTCCAGTGAGACACAGAACGCACACCCCACTCTTCTTTAATGTGCCAAGTTAAATTTGTAACAGTGTAAAGTAAATTCTGGTATGTTTCATGCAAGAAAGCCTCCTAGAGGAGAAGCGCACCTTTAGAGCTCCTAGAGGTTAATGCTATAACTGCGGCGTTGATTTCAAACAAAAGTACAAATTGGCCCTATGTCTCCATGGTGCTCTCCCCATTTTCCCGATTTAAGCCCCAGGGCATCAGAGGGATCACCCAGGAACATGGATTCAAAGAAAGCAAAAACAAAATTCTGTACATTCTGTACCTCAGGGCAAAACTCCATAAGCTGGGACAATTGACCAAGAACTTCCTACAGACCCAAGAGCATCGGTGCTATATAACAGGAGTGCTCAGTTTTTAAAAATTTTTTTTTATCTTTTTGATTATTTTTTATTGGCTTATTCTTAGGGTGTTAATGGAATCCCTTGAGTATTCAAGCAAAATATTAAATAAAAAAAATATTTATTTAAATATATTATTTATAGCATTACATATGAATGGTACTGAATAAACACTCAGACTAACTCAAGGTGACCATATGGAGGCTACAACATTTACTGTCATCACCTTTTTAATCACTTACCACACCGTTTGCAGCCGTGTCTGATTTCCAAACCATTATTTGTTAAAATTTTGAACAGACAAATTCAAAATGCAGATAAAATAAATATCAGCCGCCTGTTTCACTCACTGAAACTCTCTGATGCCAAGTACATTTTGCTTGTGTGTGCAAATCAATTTCAGGTTGTTGAATCGACTCCAAAGATTTGCACTTGACGCTTAGTTTTCAATGCCCGAGATTAGTGAATCAATTCTTTTTGGGATCGACTTGTGAACCGAAAGCAGGGTCGGAAAATTTGGCTGCTTAACAAAAAATAACAAAGCTGTTCTGGACAATTCAACCAGGAACATCATGCTTCTCCTCAGAATCCAACAAATTAATGATATTACTCACAATAAAATAAGTCATATTATGAGGCCAACAGTTTCATACCGTAGAGCAGGGGTCACCAACACGGTGCCCGCGGGCACCAGGTCACCCGCAGGGACCACATGAGTCGCCCATGGGGCATGTTCTAAAAGTAGGCACTAGTGAGCTCCCTTTAAAATCTTATTTTGTGCTGCTATTCTTTTAGAATCAGACTTACATTAATGTTGATTAGAAAACGAAAATATATTTAAAAAAAAAATTTTTAAAAGCAAAAATGTTTTACATATACATGAACTCTGACCTAGTCTGGTTCAAAGGTCAGTATTAAGCGCATGACAAACCTCAGTGTTTACCGAGATAAGTTAGCGGGTGCTGCTAAGATGAGGAGATGGATGCGGTTTCTACCCCCCAAAAACATGGCAGAAAAAAAGAAAGAAAACTTAAAATTTTCACAGTGATTGGGAGAAAGAGTTCTTTTTTACGATTGTGAAAGAATCACATTGTGAGGCATGGTGAGACACAAGTGCAGGTTTGGGAGACGGCGGTAAAAGCATAATAGTATTTATTTTAACACACCCTGGGCAGAAGTACAAACACCTCAGGCAAAAGGGTAATCCAAAACAGAAACAGGTCAGTCGATCAGCAAACAGAGCAGCAAAGATAATCCACAAATAGTAATGACAAACAGAGAAAATAGAGTCCAAAACACGGGGTATAATAACGCTCGGCAATAGCACACGGAGCTAAACTAATGCTTCGCGAAGTATTTGCATATGGAAGTCCTTATATGCACGACGTAATTGTTCTGGGATAAGATGCACCTGCATCCCTCTGATTGGCCTAATGGCTGGGAGCAGGTGGTCACGGTAACTGTAGTCCGTGTGGTCTCTGTCTGAACGCGGAAATGCTTCCGCTTCCGCTTAGAGCTCGACAGAGATGTGAAATGCGCAGCCGTATATTCAAGGCATGCTGTGGTCGGAGCAGATTATGACACACTTGAGAAAAGTGGGTCTCATTTGCAGGGTGAATGTGGTGACGGCAAAGCAGCGCAATGTGGAAAGACACCTCATTACGAAAACTACCATGCTAACTACCCACCTAGCAGTGCACTACAGGCCGAAAAAGCTTTGGGCAAACAGCAGGTTTCTTTTTTTTTTTCTTTTCAATTTTTTCAAATGTTACATAATTGATAACTTGTACACACATGGGACATAGATCATGATTTGTTAAAAAATTGTTACAGAGGTAGTGGTTAGTAAAATGGGACATGATTTCCTAAGAAATATTGCAGAAGTGACCTGAAAATTAAATGTATGGAATGAATTGAGCTTAATAGAAATAAAAAGGTGTTGCATGTTGAAATGTATCCGTTTCCAACCTTGTTAAATCATTGCTAATTATTGCGAGGAATCATTAACGTGATCAGACAGTGTCTTCTGAAGTCTATTTCAGAAGTGAGTATCAGACTGGTAGCTCTTCGTATTAATCAGTACCCTTGAAGTAGCTCCGTTTCAAAAAGGTTGGTGACCCCTGCCGTAGAGAAAGTCAGACTGATGTTTCTTCTCCACCATTTCACTCCAATATTTTTATGAAGTGACGTAGCATGTGCAGTGTGCTTCATAACGCAGATCAAATAATAATGATATTGGAAATTATTTTATTATTGATTTAGCTGTTTAGTTGTTGCAGCCCTTATGCATTTCATAATATTGTAATACTGTAAATAATCCCCGCTTTTACTAAAAGTATCTAATCTGACTACAGGTTTTTTTTCTGTAACTAAAATGGAATACAGTCATCTTTTTTTGTATCTTAATTACGTAACGTCATTACATGTATTCCGTTACTCCCTAAGCCTGGCCATAAAAGCAAGGCAATATAATGAATCAAATGAGCAATTTAATACATTTAAACCAAATGAATGAAAGATGTTCAAGCAATGTCATGTCACTGGTGAGTATTATGCATCATCACATTCAGTAAAGCCTTATGCAGCTTTTACATTCATATGTAAATGTCCAGGTCACCACAATAAATAAAATTTGCAAACATGCTTTCTTCAGTTTAATCAGCTTAACCTAAACCTGCCATAATTTACCTATTAAGTTGTTTTTGAACTTTGATATTTGTACTTGAGTGAAAATTCAATGAACTCAAGTCAATGGAATGTAGATTCATAATTTTTTAGTATACAAGGTATGTTATTTTGGCTGTAGTTTAAGGTCTAGAAAACAATTAGTTTCCCTGCTCTGAAATGTTTCTTTGAATGTATTATTAAAGTTGCAGACCACAATGATCGTATACTGCTTGATAATTTTGGATTTGTAAAAATATTTCAGGTACTAAGTATTTTGACATCAATTTCTTGAACATATACCAGAAATCCTAAGACTAGTGTTGCCTTCAAGTAGTGATGGGATCAAAATGATGAGGTATATGATGGCCTCATCACATGTGGAATGCAAATAAAACCACCACAATGTCATACTTAGAACTTGGGAACCTGTATTTTTCTATGAGCCACAAATTACTGAGTTGAGGGTGTGTCAATAAGCTCAAAATCTCAACAGGTGAAACTTAGTCATACAAATGGTTTGTTATCTGCAAAGTAATCAGAGGAAAGAAATTCTCTCCATTGACTCAATTTGAAACATGAACCAAAATTATCCTACTAAAATTCATTAATGCTAACCTGCTTCTGCAAACACTATCATGTGGTATAATGAGCACTCAAAGGTAGGTGAAAGTTTCAACACAAGGGACCTTACTTGCCTAAGGGTAACAAAATAATTTGTAAATAGAAATTTTACCATCACAAGTGAAGGTCACAGGCTGCTGGGAGTCCAAAATTTCAATGGAAACTTTCACACTGCTACTACTGTCTCCCCCTACCTCCCTGTGAGAGATCACTGGGCTCAAAACATATCCAGGATTGGTAGAGTGATCATCAAATGCAAACTCTGATTTTAGTCTGTAAAGAGAACAGACAGGTACATACTTAAAATCGTCTGACTGGCATAAAAATTCTGCAATCAATTTCTGGCTTTAATTTAACAACACTGAATAACATTGGTGACATGATAACACTATATCTCATGACATCACAAAAGCTACAAGAGTTTACAGACCTTATATTGTCTACCCAGAAGAATGGCTATTGAAGTCAAAGACATCATAAACACAGAATCTCACACACAATTCCTCTTTCACTTTGAATGACTTACTTTGCAATGTCTTCACAGAATGCTAAGACTTCTGGGTTCTGGACCCAGTTTTCTTGCAATATGGTATTCGTTCTGAGTGCATTCCCATTTTCACTAGTGACCTGTAAAACACACATGAGGAGGGGTAGGGGGAAGGATAGCCCTAGTCAGCATTATACAGCAAGGGGAAGGGTGTATGGGGTATGTGATGTTCAAAGCCCTACTCCATCATTCATATCATGCTTACCAATTAGTAATAATATATGACTAAAAATGGAAAATTTACCTAAAAATTCTATTTCCACCATGCAACATGCTTGTATGTCAATCATGTCTGGTATGCCAATAAGACATTTACATACACATGTTTTAATAAAAAGAAAATATATTATAGTTGCATATTATAGTATTCTTTTTCTTAATCATGTCATCTCCACAATGGAAATTAATGGAAACAAAGATTCATTAGTGGTTTTCTTTTGCCAGCCTTTTAGAAATTTGCTTAAAATATAAAAAGAGTGTTTTTAAAAAAAAAAAAAAAAAAAGCTTAAGTGTTTGAATCAAATGCCAACTATTATATGAACATAAAATTATGACTACACGAAATCTGTTCTGAGATTCAATTCATCCACTGAAATTTGAAAATATAGGCATATAATATTAATATTCCTTCAGCTTATATGCCAAAACAGGTGTGTAAAACAAATTAGTCATTTCCCTGAATACAACATCTTTATTTTGAAATCTAATGGGTAAGTAGGCAGCTAGCATTTTAAGGAGGTGTATAGAATAGCATATAAAGTTGGCTAAGAGAGGGAATATAATCAGTACTGAGGAAGTGGAGGTGCCAGAGGGGTACCATCAGATACCCAGCTGGAATACTGAAATGGCTAAAGGAGGAAATGGATCCCACTGATGTCAAGACAAGGAAACTCCTCATGATGCATGGAGAGTTCCATCCAAAGTCCAGCTCCCTTAGACTCTATGAACAATGGACAGAAGGGGAACGAGGATTAGTAAGTGTCAGAGCCACTATCCAGAATGAAAGAATGCCTCAGGCAGCAGGAGACAGATAAGCAGAATAAGAAAGCATCGTGGAAGAGGAGTTTCTAGCCACAGGAAATCCTACCAGTGGCTAGAAAAAGCAGGCCTGAAGGACAGCACAGAGGCTCTGACCATGTTAGCACAAGAGCTTATTCCTTGCATTTAGCTGGCTTCTGAGCACCCATCTCTGGGAACTCCACTTCCTCAGTCCTGACCACCTTTCCTCTCTTGGACACCACATGTCCACATTTATCCAGTCCAAATGACAGCCCGATGTCCTCGCTGTAGATTCTGGTGAAGTGCATCAGTGAGTCCATGTTTCGCTCACTCCTAGCATTCAGCTTGATGTCATCCATGCACAGAAGGTGGCTGATGGTTACTCCACTTCTCAACTTGTATCCATATTCCTGCTGTGATGTGGCTGAAGGGGTTCAGGCCTATGCAGTACAGCAGTGGGGACAGGGCATCACCTTGGTATATACACCGCACTTTATGGTGACTTGTGCGATGGCCCTGGAATTGGCTTCCAGTGTTGTCTTCCACAGCCGCATTGAGTTCTTGATGAAGCTTATCAGCGCCTCCTTGTATAGTGCCAAATCATAGGCCTTCTTGTAATCAATCAAGGTTGTGCTCAGGTTGGTCTGCCTAGTCTTAGAGTCTTGGGTGATTGCTCTGTCGACCAGTAGCTGATGCTTTGACCCTCTGGTGTTGGTTCCAATTCCTTTCAGAGCTTTGCTCATGTATTGATTCATGGGTCTGCCTAGCTTCTCCGTTATGAAGCCTGAGAGGAGCTTCCATGTTGTGGAGAGGCAGGTTATTGGCCTGTCATTGGATGACAGAGTACCCTTCTACAAATCCTTCATGATCAGGATTGTCCTACACTGCATTAGCCAGTATGGGCGAGTGCCTGTTAGCAGCTCACTCATTTGTACTGCCAGGCGGTCATGGAGTGCTGTTAGTTTCTTCAGCCAGTAGCTGTGCATCATATCAGGTCCAGATGCTTTGCAGTGTAGGCTGTCCCAGCTTGCATCTTGCACTCCGCTACAATGTGCTGGACAGCCTTTGCACAGCCTGCACCTTGAAGAAACGCTCAGTAGTAATAGCGTTGCCTTTGGAACAGGAGACCAGGGTTTGATTCCTTGTCAAGGTAAATACTTCCAGTAAGGGTCCCTTGGCTTAGATCCCTAACGCTGGCACAAGCTTACCTTGGAACATGAGTGAGGGACAAACACAAAGCCATACCTATTTAAGAGCAGATGTAGAAGGTGAAATCCAAAGTAATCCTAGGGGTAATAGGAGCATTAGGGGATGTGACTCCCAAACTTCAACAGATTCCAGGTACAACAACTGAGATCTCTGTCTAGAAATGTGCAGTTCTAGGAACAGCTAAGATACTGCGCAGAACCCTCACACTCCTAGACCTCTAGTAGAGGACCCAGGGTTGAGGAAGATGCATACCACTCGCCGAGTAGAGGAGGATTTTTTTATATATATATATATATATATATATATATTATATTACATAAACAACACACAAAAACTTGGGACACTGTGTAAAACAAATAAGAGAATGTAATGATTTGTACATACTTTTTGATACAAACATAATTAAATGTTCAAACTGATCAACTTCAATGTGTGTCAATATACACTCATTCTAAATTTGATGGGGGTGAAATGTCCTATAGGTTATTAAATCCATACCCACTTTAACACCAATAAGAACGATCCCCTAAGTATATCTCTTATCAACTGACCCAGATTCTAACCCTTGTGTCAAGCATCTTGCATGTAGTCAGTCATGTAGTAGACTCTTGGGTGCATATATGTGTTTAGCCTTGACCAATTTGTACATCATCTCGTGAACTTGAGAAATTGGTTAATTACACTACACAAGACTCTTATGACCACTACATGGCAATCATACTGGAGGATGCTGCAAATAAAAGTTGCTCTAGACCACAGTGGTGCGTGAAAGTTTGTGAACCCTTTAGAATTTTCAATAATTCTATATAACCAAGCATAGCATTAGCCTCAGGTAGGCAGCTCACCCAAGCCCTGTAGCAAACATGCATGCCAAACTATATGTTACAGTCAATGTGCAAATATTGTGTTTATATTTCAATATTCCATTAATCCCCAAAGCAATTGTTATCAAAAGCAACTAATAAAATGTTTACTTACCTTTTCGTGGTCATTTTGAGTATATCCATGTCCATTCTGATCAAAGCGGACAACATGAATGATCGTCAATGTACACTGCCTGAATTTCACACATGGGCCATTACTGTCATCTTGTGAGTGAGTGGTGGGACTACAGATTACAAACTGAGAGCCATGATACCCTATTTCTTGCAAGCTTTCAAACAAAATTTCAACCTACTAAGAGATTTATTTAACTAATAAGCTATATCCATGCATGGGGGGGGGGGGGGGGGATTCTCATTCAACTTTTAGATTTTTACACACTACACACAGCCTGTTGGATTTGCACAGTATTGTTTACCTACTTTTTAATTTTTTTTATTCACATCTAAAAATTAAGAGACAAAAGGGACAGCGTCTTGACAGCCCTGGAAGAGATTTTTAGCCAAAGTGGTGATTTTCCAACAGAACTGATTCTGAACATGACTCCAAAGAGGACAAATTTTTTTTTAGAGACCACCACTCCAATTTATGACCAAGTTATTGTGCTTTTTTGCATCTTGACTTTGCCATGCATGTTTTTTAGTTTCACTGATAAAGTCATGGATAAGGTCAATGGATAATGTAAAGGCAGAATAAAATGGTGCCAATTCTCCCACCAGTGCAATCACCCAGCCCTCCACCCCTCCCGCGGAGACGTCGTTCACTTCAAGTAAGCCTAATGAAGGAGACGAGGTGTTTGTGCCACCTGCATGGAAGACACGTTCAAGTTCTTCTACCTCAAGGCCTTTGACATGCATACAACAGCGAGCCTCTGCCTCCAGACCAATGTGGAACCACCAAGGCCAAAGTTCCAGCCGAAAGATCCAGTATGGCGCAGAATTGACAACTGCAACACGGTCACCACTAAGCTTGTTCAAGTGTTTCTTCAGCTCCAGCATGATTCACACAAATCAATAACACCAATGCCAATAGTGAAAGAAGAAAAGCACCAGGGATGAAATTCAAGTTCATACATATTTTTGGCCATAAGTGCCTTTTCTGGGATGATTCAACTTTACTTTTCCACAGAGCAGCATGACCAGGGACAGATTTGAGACCATTTTCTGGTCCTTCATCTGTGTGATATCAAAGAGGATGAAGAAAACAAGAAAAACATCAAACTCCTCTACAGCCAGATTGTCAATGCGTCCCTCTCTCTCTTCCAGCCATTGAGATTCCAGTTCCTACATCCTTTTCAAGCTCTTGGCCATTGCACAACCAGAGACTCCCATGGCACACAAGATTTAGGGAGGTCCTGATGAAAGAGCTGGTTGCAGAGGCTAAAGCTGTTGTTTCTGCTGCCCCCTGCCCTACCTTCAGTGTCACTTGCCTGCCTATGCATTTTGAGAAAACTGCCACTGCCCAGAGGAGGATCTGTGGCCTTTGCAAGGACCAGGGGGAAAAGGTGAAGACACCACTGTACTGCAGAAAGTGCAATGTTACCCTTTGTCTTACCTCAAAAAGGAACTACTGTTAGAAGTACCATATGAAGAGGTAGACAATTTTGATATCACAGCACTCATTTTGTATATAGTTTGTGCTGATATTCTGTTTTTGACTCTTGAAAGTATTTTTATTTTATAAGTGTTTTATTACAATGGCAGTAATAAAGAGTTTTTTTTTTTAACATACAGTATAGCACATAGGCACTTGTTCTTTTGTTGTTTTCCAGTTGGAGATAAAATGTATGTAAAACAATTTATAAAGATATGTTTTTATTGATTTTTTTTATTGATTTTATACCGTGCACAATAGTAGAACCTGATGATTCACTGGGCAAATGTCATGGCCAAAGGCTGCATTGTGTTAAAATCAGTAGTGTTTCGTAGCCAAAATCTCTTTCAAGAGGTTTACGAAAAAAATAAATTGCAGCAGGACACTTTGGGCATCCAGATGGCCATATGGAAAGACTGCCTGGAACGAATTGATCTGGATTTAATGAAAAAGGTAGAATTTCTGTGCACAGGATCATTGCCATCATGGTGTCCAATCTAGAAATATAAATTTCTTCTTTACTTTATCACAATTTACTCCGGTATAGTAACAGTGTTACTGATTATGGGAATATATTAAATGAGATTTCAACTATCCACAGAGGCCAAGATTATGAATTGACCTGATAGTTGCGGAGCTATTCTTAATTAAATTTGGGTATACCTGTTCAAGGAAAGCCACACCTCCCAATACACAAGGGCTTAAAGAGTTAAAACAAATAAGATAAATAAATAAAAGTAATATTTTTTATTTGTAGTCATTTATTCATTGAGGAAAATGATCCAATATTACATGCGACAGGCAAAAGTATGTGAACCTCTAGGATTAGCAGTTAATCTGAAGGTGAAATTAGTGTCAGGTGTTTTCAATCAATGCAATAATAATCAGGTGTTGAGTGCATGCCCTGTTGCATTTTGGATACATCCAAGTCTGAGATTCACAACTCATTTCAGGAAATGTATCATGGCATAAACAAAGGAGAGTTCTGTGACCTCAGAAAGAGTTGTTGATGCTCATCAGGCAGGAAAAGGCTGCAAAATATCTGCAGCACATTCGGAGATGTATGAAACTCTCAACAGACACCATAGCAACAACCAGGATGCAGCATTAATAGTGACTGGGAAACTTGAATTAGCACAGGAAATCTAGCACCTGAGGGTAAATGACACTGGATCACTGCTATACACTGTTTAAAGATGGATACAAAGCTACACACTAAGATATCTGGGTTTTCCACTTGGGCCATAGGCAGGTGCATCCAGGCAGATCCAGGGCTGGCTGGCTATTATCAGAGGTTTGGACCTTATTTTTCAAAACTCACCAGCCTACTGACTGGACCTCACTAAAAAGGGCGTGCCAAATGAAGTTCAGTGTCTGGATTTCCTACCAGGTAAAAGCAGTTTTGTATATGTGCCCACTGCTGCATTCTCCCGACTTTTCTCTACTTTTTGCTCTACAGACTGACATCAGAGAGAGGGGACTGGAGAATGCTTTGTCCCAGTTGGTGGAAGTGGAGGAACGCCCCATGACGTACATTAGCCCCAAGCTCTTGGAAAGAACGACCAAGTACAGCACAATCGAGAAGTAGTGTCTGGCCATAAAATGGGTGGTCATCGCCCTCCGGTTCTATCTACTGGTAGTGAGCTACAGTGCAGACTGCTCCCCATCCTGAATGGGTGTATGTGACAGTGGCAGCACAGTCTGCTGCAGATGGAGTCGTGGTGGGTTAAACAGGCAGGTAATGTGTGATTGTCACCTGAATTTTATTACCACCAGTCTATTTGTGTCCATTTATGCTTTCAGTGACAGCCGTAACCAGAGAGTGATCAGCCAACACCAGCAGAACGTGCAACAGAGACGCAAGCATGTGCATACACACACACACACACACAAGCATGCACACCATGCAGGCACCCATACATGCTGAGGACCATTAACTTGAACAGAGCAAAAGCCACAAATTCATGGCAGACATTTTTCATTTTTTTTTTTTTTACTGAGTTTTTGAAAGTGTGCTGTGAAAAGGCAATCCTGGAGCTCTGACAGAATTCAGCTGCCTCCCAATTCCTCCTCCACACCTTCACAGAGTAGGTTCAATAACTGTTCTAAGCCCACTGCTCTTTTCTCTATACAGTTGCGGTCAGAATTTACATAACGTCATAGCAATAATGGGCTTTCAATGACTTCTTCAAACTGTTCTTTTTCTAGAGAAGAATGATTGGACAACATCTATCTAATAGAAAAGAAACAAGATTTTGGTGCACAAGTTTTAATTGTCGGCTCTCTGAAATCAACACAGGTCATAATTATCCATACAGCACACCTAATATTTGGTATTTAACCCATAATGTCCCAAATGTCCGAAGATTTTGATAGCCATCAACAAGCTTCTGACACAATTCTGGTTGACTATTTGACCACACTTCTTGGCAGAATTGGTAGAGTTCAATTAAACTTGTGTTTCCTGGCATAGACCCCACTTTTAAACATGGTCCAAATATTTTTGATAGGGTTGAGATCAGGACTTGTTTCAAGCTGAAAGAGGACCCGTCAAGGAATGTGGGATTTTTTAATGTTTTTTTTTTTAAATAAAATATGTCGATGTAACTTGGAGACAAAAAGAAAAGAACAAGCAGAGATATTAAGGACAAAGCCAAAGTGTGCTGTTTCAGGATGCAAAAAAGAAAACCAGAGTCTACATGGATCCACAGGAATTTAATCAAAGATTGGCCAAAAAGTATTTTTGAGGAAGTACCTGAAAATTTCAGCCTGACATTAGCGTTTTCACTGAAGACAGTTTTACCAATTTGGGATTATATGAAATGGGCTTCCCTACAAAGTTAAAGTTCATAATTATGTTTGTACTTCTATTGCAATACATGTGTACTATAAACAGAATATTCCAGCAACAAATCAGAAATAAACATTACAGACTGACTTTCAGCCTTCCAGATTCAGATTTCATCATGCACCTGGCTACAGCTAGCACTGTTAGCATCCCTTAGCACTGCTGAACAACAGAACAGAGCGGAAACAAACCCAGACAGACAACGAAAAAGGAGACCTGGATGCTAAGCTAAAAGCTTGGGTAACAAGGCTGACTGTTATAAATATTATATGTATACAGTTTTAAAAATACTTTTCATACTGTACAGAAGCATTTGGATGTTATCATAAAAACAACAACATGAAAGCCATAGCAAAACAATTCCATGGTACTGATGTGTTAATTTGAGAGCTGACTCCCTTATTAAAGTTCCCTTACGGAAGCCTTTTTTTCTCCTTCATTTCTTCTTTGTGCTAAACTTTCATTAAAGTAGCTGGAATTATAAAGTTATCTTAAGGGGGGGGCATACCATACACTTATATTATTCTCCAAGATGATTTTGTATAGTACGTGAATTTTCATTGAAACACATTGGTCCTTTTTTCCCCCCCTATGCCATTTAGCATGGTATAAAGCACTACAGAATAAAAAAAACTAATTTTGAGACATTTTAAAATGAAATACATAAATATTTTCACTCTGAATGGTGAGGCATCTTTTAGTGGGCATGCACACAGATTCAATTAACCAATCAGAATGAAGCAATTAACATACTTTAAATTTAAAGTCATACCCATCACATTTAAAGATACAAATAGGCTGACTTTGGGGTTGTATCATGATGGCTTTTTATATCATAATACAGCAGATTAAAAAAAAGAACCAGGGCACTTTTGCCACTTAAAAAAGTTTGCAGACTTTACAAAATGATCTCAGGAAAAAATATAAATGGGAGCTTAATGGTCCCAATACAATTCAACTACCTAAAACTCCTCCTTTTCCACGCATGCATTAAAACAGATGGTGGCTATCAGGTGTCCACAGCATATTTCCAAGTACTTAACATTCACCCTCCCTTTTTCCATGCTAAATATGTACAATACTCCATTTTTCTAAATTTTGGATTTCAAACATGTTAGCCAACACCAGCAAACACTGATTCCTCTTCTTTCTTCTTTGTAGATATAAAAGGCTCATTCTTAGCTTACAAAAATAATGACTCGTAGTTACTGGTAATGATAAACTTAACATACTTATGAATTCCGTATCATAAAATATATACTCAATTTAAGCTAATAGCCTAAAAATCCTACATAGTGTGCCTTTAATGTTGACCTACTTTATCCATTCTACAACCAGCTTTAATGTGTATTTGGAGTCACTGCCCTGTTGGAACACCAAGTTGTGTCCAAGTTTCAACCACCTAGCTGATGGTTTTCTGAGGTTTTTCCATTACTACATCCACTTTGTGCAATGGACCAGTTCCACTGCTAACAAAACAGTCCAAGAGCTTGATGCTAGCACCACGATGCTTAACAGTTCTAAGTACTCCTTGTATCTCTGGTCACTGTGGCCATACAATACAATCTTTGTCTTATCGGACCATAAAACTTTCCTCCAGATGGCTTGTACTATGTCCATATGGCCAGCTGCAAACTTTAGTTGATTTTGAAGGAGAGGCTTCTTTATTGGACAACAGTCTCTCAGTTCATGGAAATGTAAACCTCTCTTGACTGCAGACAGAGTTCAATCAGCCTTCAGTTCATGGCAGTCCTGTGACTTGATGGTTCCTGGGTTGTTCCTCATGATCTAAATCAATTTAGTCTCAGTTGAAGCTTATAGACTGGGTCTTCTGCCACAGCTTAGGAAAGTTGCTACACCTCAAATTAACTTGTGCTTGTCAAACAAACTATGTTGTACACTAAGATGCTACCAGCTATAGTCAATCATGATCAATAACAGGGAATTGAGACATTTGGAACCTTCTGAATTACACCACTGAATTAATAATCTAAGTGGGTGCATGTATACTTTCAACCCTGTATTTATTAATAAATACTTGATATTACTTGATTTCCAAGAACCCAAAATAAATTAAAGCTTCTGCACCAAATTCTTGTTTTTTTCTATTAAAGATATACAACATTTCCAAAAGTTGTTGTGTAAAATATAAATAAAATGGATTAACATGATTCGCAAAATCACCACATTCTATTTTTATTAACATTTTACAGCATCCCCCAACTTTTTTGGAAATGGGGTTGTATACTGTACAATCATGTTTCTCCAAAAAAGAACAGCTTAAAGAAATCACTGAAAGCCCAATATTGCCATGGCATTTAGGTTCATGATGACTGTACAGTGAGGCAAAAAAGTATTTAGTCAGCCCCCAATTGTGCAAGTTCTCCCACTTAGAAAGATGAGAGAGGCCTGTAATTTTCATCAAAGGTATACCTCAACTATGAG
>JAQQZU010067424.1:0-18066 GCA_030068025.1 Parauchenoglanis punctatus
GGATGGATGGATGGAATAACAACAATAGATATAAATGATCTATGTGCTTCTCGAAAACAGTGCGAAATACCAAATGGTGAAGTTTTGGTTTAGATCTGACCAGCCTTGGCCTCCTTTGCTGTTGTAATAAACGCCACTATTTTGGAGTGTGGATGTGTGGATTTGTGTTCATTTAGCCACGAGCTCGTTAGTGAGATCGGGCACTGATGTTTGGCGAGGAGCGCTAGTGCATAATCAGCACTGTACTCTGTCCCAAAGGTGTTCAGTGGGGTTGAGGTCGGGGCTCTGTGCAGGACACTTGAGTTGTTCCATACCAATCTTGGAAAGCCGTGTCTTGATGGAGCTGGCTTTGTGCACAGACGCACGGTCATGCTGGAACAGGTTTGGGCCCCTTAGTTCCAGTGAAGGGAAACTGTAACGCTACAACTTACAAAGACGTTCTAGACAATTGTGTGCTTACAAGTTCGTAGCAGAGGTTTGGCGAACAACTAAATATGGGTGTGCTGGTCAGCAGTCCATATACTGTTTTTGCCATATAATGTATGTATACAGTAAATGTTTATAGTGTACCCCCGTTTTTTTCACCCCAATAAGTTCATTTGCCACTTCCCGCCCACCAGCCTGCTTCCCCCATCACACAACAGCTACCAAGCGGGAAGTATAAAGCCAAACACGGGCTTCCCTCAAGACCTAGGAAGCCAGGCAACACCATTTTCAAACTGCTGCATCACATGGCATTATAACACACTCGGAGGAAAGTGCTATCCGCCCTCTTCCACATACACGAGCTCCCATGACTGGCTACTATCGCTGTGTGCCATCCCTCACACCCAGACAGCATGGATGGCTAAGGCGTTGTCAGGATTTGACCTCATAATCTCCCAGGGTAATAATGAAGGCTTTGATGTTTCACCACTCAAGAGCCCGACGAACATTTTTTATTCTGGAACTTCTCGACCTGCTTTGCTCTGCCAAAAAAGTAACCGGCTGCGGATGTAAATTGGGGTAAAATTGAAGTGTGCGCGCGAACCTGCCAGGAATTTCACCGCACCGTGGCACAGATCTCCGCTTTAATCTTCATTTACTCAACCAAACACCCAAAGGTGCAATATCATGCCAGTTGAAAGTGCAGAATTTGACAAGCCTGCGGACCCTGTAATGTTCTATAATCAGACTCCAATCTCCACCCATTCACTGAATTACATCGGATTGCTTCCTCTCCTGACCAGCCTGCGCGCTCATTCTTCTTCTTCTTTTATCACCAGGAAGAAACCCGTGACTTTTCCTACAGTGTTCAAGAACGTAACGATAAACACGTTATGACATACGATATGCATCATGATGTATAGGTTTGCTGCAGTGTTGCATTTCCTTTCATCCTTCAGAAAAATAGTTAATTCATCTGTACAAAATAAACACTGAAAAAGAAAAAAAAAGAAAATAAATAATAATAATAATAAAAAAGCATATTTTACAATTACAACCATACATAAAAATACCAAAACACAGAACCAACAGCTTCCAGAATTGAACATAATGGCTATAAAAAGGTCCACTGGTATTCTTAACACTACAGTACTGACGTTATACAGTACACTGTACCTCGGCAAATGCTAAAGCAACCCTGGGACATGAACAGCCTCACCTTTTTCTTTTTACGCAGCACAACCTTCACTCCATCCACAGAGACCATAATGCTGACTTTCTTCTTCTTGATGTTCTTCACTTTAAATTCATACTGTACACAAGACAGAGGAGAGAGAAAGAAAACGCAGTGAGCAAAAAAATGTCACAGGAAAGCAATCATTTTCCATCTGGCTCGCAGAACATGAACAAACCTATTCATGATCAGGATTACACTTTAGTGAAAGGGAAACTGCATCATTTATTCTTCCTTATTTGATATTAATGAAAACGAGACCTATTTGCAAGTCTTTTTTTTTTTTTTTTTAAAGGTGCCATGGTGATGAGAAGATTTGGGTAATTAAAATGCAAAGGACTGTGCCTCTCGCTTTCATTAAAAAGTGTCTAGCATCTCATTAAAAAAAATAAATAAATAAATAAAGTGTGAAGTATACCAGAGTTAGTATAAATCCCTTTTTGAGGTTTCACACTGGCGTCTAACACGGTGGTGTGTAGCAGAAGAAACAGAGAAATAGTTCTACTTTCTATGTACGCTTATACAACAGTTCGTTCTGTCCACTAATTTGATTGGTCAGTGTTCCAAGAGAGCTTATATTTCCTAGTTCAGAACATGGACTGGGAGGTCGGTCTACTCTGCCTCTGAGCCAGAACAATTGGTACTAAAACAACAGACAATCTATGCAGGAATCCGGACATGCTGGCGTTATGGGACAGGGGCGGGACATTTTTTGACATGGACATTCTTCTTTCCGAGACGAGCATGAGCTCGGACGTCTCCGTATACGGCGTCTGAGGACTGTGTGCCTTTCTGCCTCGAGTCGTTTCCCGCTTCTCTTCAATTTCTCCTCCGGCATTTTTCTGATCGCACGAACACGACGCTCAGCATCACCGCTCGCGTTGAAGAGTTGCACGGCTGGCAGAAGCATCTCAACACTCACTTTATTCTCGGCCATTGCTTTGGACACCTCTCGACGTCCGTTTGCTATGTGAAAGCGCGCAGGCGCGGCTTTATGCCGGCTTTGTTTGAGGGGCCTTGTTTGCAGCAAAATCGGGAGATCTCGGTGTAAAAAAAAAAAAATGAAAGTGCTTTTGATTCATTTCCTCCATCTTTGGAGATTGCACTCATGTTAATTCTCAGTCCCGCACTCCCTACTGAACTAACATCGCAAGCATTTGCACGGTAATTTATTCCAGAGGGAAACAGAAATGCACTAGGTCAGGAAATACCGTGCTAACACCCTGTTTCTTGTAGGCATGAGACGAACGATAGTATAGATAGAGCCCGAATATCCTGATGGTTGTCAAGCCAAGGATTTAAATGTCTGTCAGAAAACGTGGCGTCTGTAGCTTTAAGAGCGACAAAACTCAAACGTGCCGTATTTCGTAATCCATGTTTCCTTTGTATCCTGGACAAACCTGCCGTCTGCGTTGAGCGGTGAGACACGTTCTCTGACGCGGCACTACTTGTCTCTGCCGCCAAACAGATAAAGCTGTGAACGTATCCGCTTGCAAAGCATAGCCCGGGATTTCAATTGAGAGAATGGAACTGTATTGTTTATCAGGATGACTTAGATTAAAAAAAGGAAAATAAATCCAATGCGTCTCTGCTCCCGCTCAGCACAGAGCACGTGCATGCAGACTTTGAGGAGTTTAGTTGCAGCTAATAACGTGTTCGTTTTATTTCCAGTCCTGATTTCCGTTTTGAAATAGTCACAGTTTTACTGATTACCCTTTAACAAGTTCTTGCTAAAAGCTGGTGACTAGAAGCTACAGCAAATAATGAAACCAAACACAATGCTTTTTTTTTGTTTGTTGTTAATTTCATAACTTTGTATATTTCGGAATCTGGGCAACAATACATCATACAATCCAATACTTATATTCATACAATCACAGTCATAATAATAATAATATAAAAAAACATGTTCTTCTTTCTTTTTAGCACCGTCGCTTGCTTTTCATTGATTTAAATTTTCATACTATTATTATTGCTATGCATTTCATGCGCTGTGATCTATCCTGGTGTCCTTGGGTGCCTGAAAGGAGCTCATAAATAAAACCCTATTATTAATATCAGATGGTAATATATTAGAATTTGTTGCCTGATGCACGGATGGTGTGTTTGAGCCTTAAAGATCTTACAAGTATCCAAGGTAATCACACGAGCTTTAACAAAAACATGATCCTGATGCAGTGTGCGTTATTACAATAGTCTCGATAACACGTTGTTCCATTTTCTTAAGTCCTATCCACGCATGGTACAGCGAACACGTTCACGGCATCTGGTGGATTCTGCTCGCTTCGTAAGGAAGCTTTTTAATGAAACGTGAACATGTGCTCTGTTTTTGATACCCAAGAATTGATCAAAGGCATAAAGCAGAGAAATAATCGATGACGTGATAACGTGACGAGAAGCCGTTCCTTTGATATTTTACAACTTTCTACTGTATTTATGGAATGACGGCACATCTTCCTTTTCATTCGTTTAGTCCCATTTGATATTGTGGAAGAAAAAGTTCCTTTAGAATTTATGCGATAAAAGCTTTGAACAGTCCTTCCTCCGGCCCCGTTCCCTGTCTTGGGGGAAAAAGAAAAAAAGCTTGCCTTGTTACAGACAGCTCAAAGCTATCCGTTCCTGAAGCCTTTCCAGTGTCAAGAAAAGAAAGAAAGGAAGGAAGGAAGAATCAGCTTTACCTTTAAAGTGCTGAAACTGAAGACTCCTTCCAAAAATGTGAAATGGGCATCTCCCACGGAAAACTTCGGAAATATTACATTATATTGGCAGTGGTAGCTCAGTGGTTAAGACATTGGACTAATGATCGGAAGGTCGTGAGTTCAAATCCAAGTACTGCCAAGTTATTGCTGATGGGCCCTTGAGCAAGGCCCTTAACCCTCAACTGCTCAGTTGTATAAATGAAATATATATATGTAAGTCGCTCTGGATAAGGGCGTCTTCCAAATGACATAAATGTAAATGTAAATATTACCAAACGGGCGCGCTAATATAATTCGCTGGTTTTCCTGGGAACTTGAGCTACTGCCAGGCGCTGCCGTTACTATAGAGAATCCAGCAACACCTTCTAACCAATCAGAACTGACAATACACCAGCGCTGTGATACGGCGCCCCTATTTGCTTTTCGGACGCTCCCTCACGCAGGGAAAGAGGCAACGGTGGCTCAAAAACGTTCCCCATCAGGACCTGTACAGAAGCATGTGTGGAAATGAAAAAAAAAAAATTAAAGAAATAATAATGGAAAAAACAAACAAACCAGACAACGTGTGTGCGCGAGAGCTTCGGATTTACTATTCCACAACTACAGAGGGATATTAAGTGTCCCGTATGATTACGTTTTCTCACAGCGGGACTAAAATGCTGCCACTTTAAAAACATCCCGCTCGCTGTTAGCCGAGCTAGCGTTATCCCGAGATTCCGGACTGTCCCCGTTCTCCCAATTATCTGTAACGATGCACATGGTGCAGGTGCTGAATACAGAACGCAAAATCAGGCTATAGATATACAATGGGAAAAAGAAAAGGCCACAGCTCTGTTTGGCTCGCTCTCAGATAAATGCCAGATTATCAACAGCGATCAGTAAACTAATGCCTAAAACATGAGCACTAAACACTGACAGCACCCGTGCGCTTCATATGAGAACCTTTTAGTGCTGGTTCTACCAACACCAACTCAAGGAGGCTTGGGCGCGTCTTTCCCACGCGCACGTCTACACGACTATTAAACCTTAACTAACACGGAAGCAGGTTAAACGTGAATCCAAACTAGTCAAGACCGAGTACATTACAGTAGGAATTTCATGAGTGTAAACAGAAGTGGACACAGTACTAGGAAAGTCTCTGATGAATGGATTATTCGTTATAAGAGTGATTTGGAAGTAAAAAAGGCGTTAAACACAAAATTCTGCAACAAATGAATAGCAGAGGGACGTTTCGGAGATGCATTGAAATGCGCGACATTTCCATTAAACCTCATGAAGATCACGGCGCACGGAATGGGAACCTTCATGGCGAAGGACAAAGCAGGATTCAGGTAAGCGGTGGTATTATATATATATATATATATATAATGTCTTAGGCATTCGTTTTTGCCATTTCATACAATTATTCACAGATACCTAGAAATAAATCAAGTTCTAGATATAAATGCTGAACAAATACTCAAAAAAACAATCCTTCTTGGGCGAATTGCACACCACGTGTCATATAATGGCTTCAGATGGCTTCTAAAACACCATTACGAGCGGTTGAGAAGATTGCACGGAGCTTCATGGAGTTAAAAAAGAATTAAACAACACTCTAACATCCCCGTCATTCCAACAGTCTAGAGAACATGCAGGTGGGACATTCCTGCAGCCACAGCTAATCGTCCCCCGCACAAGTGCCCCATGCAAGATTTCACAACACGCACTCAGACGAACGATAAGGAAGTCAGACGCAGTCGCTAGAAACGAGCTGCAGGACGACCTGAAAGCGGCAGAAGGAACTCCTCAGATAAAAGGTGTGCGCCTGAATAGACTTTGGTAATAATTCAACTCGCCGTGTTTGGGGAAAGTGGAGCATGTAGACGGGAGCATCATTATATGAGACGGACTGTGCCACTGACGGAATGGTGCGCTGGGACGCATTCAAGAGAATTTAATATCATCCAGGTTCAACCTGAACCTGCGGAGAAGATGGAGGTGTCGGAAACAACACAACGACCCAGCCAAAACACCTCGAGACGGGGAAGGGAAAAAGATTCACCATTTTTATTTATTTATTTATTTATTTTTAAATTCATGATCAGTACGGTCAACAAGACGTGTGTGGAAGTGTGAAGTGGATTCAAATCTTCTGTTTCCAGGTAACACTGGCGCTCTTACTGGCTCACTGGCCTAGCTTATGATTTGGAAGCCCAGCAAAATGAAAAGATCACACACGTTATTTGCAGTGTGCTCTGAGAAATGTTCGCGCGTTAGCGATTGGCTTTTAATCGTCCGTAAATCCGTAATAATAAAGATTTGCTGACAGCCGGGAGAAAAAGCCGAGCTCGGGTTTCCCACAGCCGAACAATGAAGTGCATTGAACGTGCCTCGAATTCCACTCGAAGCTTAATCTGCAAGGTCACTGCAACCTGACTGCTATTAGCTCACAGAAGCACAAAGCTGCATCAGACCAGGAGGAGATTTCAAGGTGAAAAGCACAAAATAGCAAATCAGGGTCTCGGTTATGGCTTAGCAAGTCCTAACAGTGATCTGATGTCTCGTTGAACGCCGAGAACCTGTTGCGACCTTCTAGTACGCGCACTTCTTATTCTTAAACACGACATAGAATTCAATTCGACGTGGCGTACTGGTCAGTTTATTTATTACACCGCAACTGCACACTCAAGACAAAATGTGTAAATGACATCAAAAGCCGAGAGGACAGACGGGGCTGAAAGTTATTCGCTAACGACATCACCTGATTAGCATGTGTATAAGATCTGGTACCGGTTGCTGCGCTGTCATATCCGGGACAGCCTGAAATATCTATCCGAGTCAATCTCGAAATGAAAATGTCAGGTTCATTATGCGCATTTCAATGGATGCCGTACGACAATGGCGTAGTTAGGAGGGAGAAATGGCATTCCTGAGCGTTCTGACATTTCCATATTCGGGACTGGATCTCCAGAGCTTTCGCTGTGATGTGGGGATTAAACAAAGACCGGAGCTTAAGCACAGCGTTTACAAACCGCGAACCACTCCTGAGACACGCATGAAAATAACGGGGATTGATGAAAGGCTTCAGTCGAACTGAAAAAAGCGTACTCGGGTTATTTATCAGACGCATCAGGAATCGGATGCGCCAATAAGCTACCCTGTCTCATGGTTTGTTCCCTGGACAAGCTAATTATCTTGGCTAAAACGTGGTAGCGAACATGGTTCCAGCACTGAGGCATAACACACCGTGATGACGTGTGAACACAGACACATGCGTGCATCCTTTTTCTCAATGCTGAACCGGTTTGTCCGACCGGACAATTTACTACTACACTTATAGACTCACCTGTGTGCAGCACTTGGATAGTTACAGCATTGTGCACTGTGAAGAGCGTTATGGCTATGTTTACATTACAAGCCTTCACATGCCTGTTCACCTGTTCACATTCATAGTCACAAGTGGCCTGTATCTACCTGTAATGTGAACGCAATCACAATAAGATCGAGAAGAAACTGGATCTTAGCTGTTAACCTAGCCCGAACCTTAACCCTAAAGGCGGATTTATACTACTGCGTCGAACCTATAGCGTAGGGTGACGCGTTTATATACATGTATATAATGTCTACATATATTCATACGCATATGCACGTAAGGTGCGTTTCTCCTCTAGGAGCCTGTCGCGCGAAACACGCCAGAATTTACTGCTTTAATGAGCAGAAGCGCAATGCGAAAGTGTCTAGCTAGAGAAACAATAAACAGAATAGAACACGGAGAAAATGTTGTTTGGAAACAAAATTTTCTTGGGGATTCATTATAAAGCAGGTGATTTCTCACTGAAAGCCTCTCGGAAGTGCTTTGACTCGTCGGCATTCTGTACAACGGCCGGAAAAACTTCCAGGACTTTTTAAGACCTTTTTTAGAAGGCAGAAAGAACAAAATCGCCTACCGTTTTCACTACAAAAACAACAAGAAACGCCGTTAGAGCAGTAGGCCTACTACTTTTTTTGTTCATACATATGCCTACGTGTGTGTGTGTGTGTGTGTGTGTGTGTGTGTGCGTGCCAGACAGAGAGAGAGACGGTAATGTGCATATGGGATGTGGAAAATTTATTTCTCTCTTATAAAAAAGTATTTCTCTTTTATAGCATGTATTAAACAGGCGAAATGAAAAGGGGAGAGTGGCGCGGGCTGCCACAGCTCACGCCGTCGTCATGGCGATGATAAAGGTATGGTGGTACCCCAGCTTACGATAACACCACTGCTGCCATAGTGCCATTTAAAAATGGAGGTTTTCTTTAGGATGTCCAGTCTCGCACAGTGATGATGACTATTCTCTCAGTAGTGTGCAGCGTATTCCCGTCACCTCATGGTAATGCCTCCGCTCTGTGATGGAGAGGATACCAAATATAGTACCGGGTACCACAAAAGTGAAAAAAGGTGAGTAGATTCGAGCCGATACCATGCAAAACCGTTCTTGTTTTGTGAAAAAGATTGAGGAGGAGTAATGTCTTTTTTTTTTTTGGTTTGTTTGTTTTAAAGATGGGTTTTTTTTGGGTTGTTGAACCACAGAGCTCTGTGTTACTACAAATAAGAGCCAAAAACCACAAAATGCGCTTGTCCCGGGTGCCCGGCCTACTTGATCCACCCCCTCATTATCTCTTATTTCTAGACTGTTGATGCTCTCGTGTCTCATGTAGGCAAACACTGCTTCTTTCACGTAGCAGACGGCAAAACATAAACATGACGCTTTCTGGCTATTTTAAGGTAACGTGCCATGTTGCGGTTTTGATTTCACACACTCGTGTTGACGGACTCTACTGAAGCAGACAGCATCTGAGTCGCGAGGTTTTAATGATACAGCTGTCTAGGCTTACACTCTGTGGCTGGCATGCAGACAGACGTTGTGTCAGCACATCATCAGACATCGTGGATCACAGTGATGACGCCTGGGCTTTAACGGGTTTTGCTTGGCAAACTCCCAGATCAAGTCGGAGGAGGAAGAAACAGCGAAGAGGAATCTCTGCTTCCGGCGGAGTTCACTGGCTTACGGCGTGCTTCCAAGCTCTTTTTACTTCTGTAGCTCATCCAGCTCTGAAAGCTGGAGTGTTTTTAAGTGAAAACGATCCGATATGTCGCTTCCTTATTAAGATGGGCTCGCGGTGATGTACATCTAATACGGCTCCCTGACACGAATGTTCGGCTGCATTATAAAAGCAGCTGTGTTATGGGATTTGGTTAGAAGAAACAGGAGATTTGTTCTGTGTCCATGGCTACTAAGGACGTAATGGTGGATTGTGTTTCCATAGCGACGTGTTGAGTGCTGCCCGAGACATCTACCAGAACAAAAGCAGAGAAGAGCAATTTGCCTTAAACTGACTTCATTTGATTCAATGAAATCCTAAACAGACTACGTCTCTTTCATTCGCTAGACACCAAAAATGGAGCGCGATTGATGCAATCAATCTATAACCGGATAGGCAAACAACTTAATATCACACAAGTGGAGCAATCAAAGTCGGGTCTGAATGTGTAACGGATCGATATTTTTAAGTTTTCTATTTGCTTCGCCTTAACGAAGGCGCCGATAAAACGGATTTGTTCTACGTGAAAAGAAGAATGGTTTTTAAAATATATACAATTTTTTAGAAAAGCCCTGCGACGATGTTATCTGCAATCCAATTATAACATCAAAAAGCAGAGATCATTTGATTCTCATTTGATTTTCTCATTTCACTTACACCAGGGAAACGTCAGCTACATGTAAAATTCTCCAGGGCTTTATAAACATCGGTCCCGCATAAAAACGTAAGCGAATATGAATATACTAATCTGGATGAGCAGATCATGCATTCTAAGCATATGAAAATGAATCTAATCTATGTCTAGAAGGGGGGTGTTATCCAAGTTATCAAAGCACTTCCAGCTCACAATTTAGTTTTTCCAAAATGTCATTAAGAAATGGGAACTAAGGAAGTCAAGAACATGATCTGCATGGTAGAGTCATCAGAATGAAAGCTCACCTGCCACCTAATCACAAAAAACCTATATCTAAATTATGCAAAACGGCTTCTAGAGAAGTCAGAGAGATTTTGGAAAAACACTGCTGTGGACTGATGAAAGTAAAATAAATCTCTGGCTGAAAACCAAAAGGTATGTTTGGCAAAAAAAAAAAAAAAAAGCAACAGTTTTGGCGGTGGCGGTGGATTCACATCTATTACGCTTTTGGTCTGTCTGGTAGCACAAGTGGAACAAGCACCACTGCACTGGAAGCTGTAAATATGGATTTCAGTAACTATCAGCAAATGCTTGGAGGAAATATGACAGGAAATGAAAGCTAAAAAGAGGTCAGCTTTTACAACAGGACAATGATCCAAAACATACCTCAAAATCCACAATGAATACTTTAAGAAATGCAAGCTGAAAGTTATGGAATGGCCTGTCCAATCCCCTCTCTGGATGATCATTCAAGAACTGTGGGTAGATCTTAGACATGTTGCGCAAGCAAGATGTTTCCATGGATACACTATACGGCCTAAGGTTTGTGGACACCTAGTCATAGCAATCAAATGTGCTTTCTACTAGATTTTGCTGTAGGGATTTGTTCTCATTCAGCCGCAAGAGCATTAGTGAGGTCAAGCACTGATGTTGGGTGAGGAGGCCTGGGGTGCAGCTGCTGGCCAAGCTCCTCTCAAAGGTGTTCAGTGAGGTTGAAGTTATTGTTCTATGAAGGCCACTTGAGGGCTTCCACATCACCCTTCACAAACCATGTCTTCATGTCAACCATTGGCATGCTGGAACAGTTTTGGGCTTCCTAGTTCCAGTTAAGGAAAGCTGTAACGCTCCAGTATACACGCACATCCTATACAACTGTGTGCTCTCAACAGTTTGGGGCTGACCCACACGTGGGTGTGATGGTCAGGTGTTGACAAACTTTTGGCCATATAGTGTATCTCCAAACTAGAATTGTTTTGCAAGGAAGAGTGGGCGATTATTCAAGAAGAGAAAGGGTGTAATGGAGTGCAGTGATTAGCACTGCTGCCTCACAGCAAGAAGGTTCCAGGCCCGATCCCCGGGTACACCAGTACGCTTTGTGTTCAGTTTGCAAGCTGTACCCGTGCCTTTATGGGTTTCCTCTGGGTGGTCCGGTTTCCTCCCACAGTCCAAAGGCATGCAGCTGGATACTGGCTACTCCAAATTGCCCACAGATTTGAATGCGAGTGTGAACTTCTGTTCGTCACTCTGCGTTAGCCTTGATACCCTGCCTCTCGCTCAAAGTCAGGCTGGGTTTGGCGCCAGCTTCCTCCGTGACCCACAGCGAAACACTGGCATATTAAATATATAGATGGAGGGACAAGAACAGAAAGACTCCTACCTGGCTACAAAATTGTCCGCAAGCTTTGATATCTGCAAACAGGGATGATACGAATTACTGACTTGGCTAGGGCATCCAAACCAAATACTAATTTTTAAATAAAATATTTACAAAAAAGGTTCACTGATGGGAGCAAAGGCTGGCCTGCCTGGTCCAATCTCACACTCTTGCCTTCACATTCCAGGTCTCAGAGGGATCGGCATCACTTTATCTGCTTCATACTGTAGCACAAATAGCTGAAAAAGTTAATGCTGGCTATGATGGAAAGGTGTCAGTTCACACAGTGCCTCACAGCTTGCTTTGTATGGGCTGTGTAGCCACAGACTGGCCATAGTGCCCATGCTGACCTCTGTCCACCACCAAAAGTGCCTATAATGGGCACGTGAGTATCAGAACTGGACCATGGAGCAATGGAAGAAGGTGGCCTGGTCTTATGA
Source organism: Parauchenoglanis punctatus (assembly GCA_030068025.1). NCBI lineage: Eukaryota > Metazoa > Chordata > Actinopteri > Siluriformes > Auchenoglanididae > Parauchenoglanis > Parauchenoglanis punctatus. The sequence continues at coordinate 12,152 of JAQQZU010067424.1, forward strand.
ATCGTGTGCACTTCTGCATCATGTGGATGACCGGGTGAGTGTGCATCGTTTGGAGAAAAAAAAAAAACCCTCTCATCCAGGCTCTAGGAATTTGTCGACCTCTCTACATGCTGGTCTCATCCCATTTGAGACATGTCTTCTACATTCAGAGTGCTGCTGCTCACCTGCTTCATAACCTCCACAAGCTCTCTCATGTGACTTCCCTACAAGACTTTCTAAACTCCTGCCTTCACATTCCAGGTCTCAGAGGAACCCGCATCACTTTATCTGGTTCACAATTGCACACAATCTCCACACACACACACACACACACACACACACACACACACACACTCAACCTCAGTCCCCCTGGAGAGCACTTTTTTTGAGATCTGAGCATTCTGGTGAGGTGAGCTCTTTTTGCTTTAGTCTCCTGGCTCTTCAGCGGTGAAATGAGTTTCTGCCTACAGACAGAATAGCCCTGTGTCTCCATTTCTCTTTCAAAAGGTATAAAGACATAGCTGCTCAATGCGTCGTTCTAGTTTTTCCTGTACTTGCTTTTTCCCCCTCCTTGTTCTTTGAAATTGTTCTTTTTTGTTATCGACTTGACTCTCTGTAAAACTAGCACCCGCATAAAGCGGCTTTCGTCTTTATACTTTCAAGCCAGAAATGCTTACAAACTGTCAAAAATTACATTGTATGCTGTATAATAGCGGTTTGTAGGTCACTCCCAATAACAGCATCTTCCAAATGACTAAATATAAATGTTCAAGTATTAGAGATTAGTTTGTATAGTGCACCTGTTCTAGGTTTTGTAGATACCTTCCCCGTTTCAGAAATAATGTGCACGGAGATAGATGATCTCAGAATCAGGAACACTACTGAAAACTGAGAATACAGTTCAGTGCAAAGCTGTCATACTCTATAACTTTCTCATTCATTCATCTTCATTAAGTCCTTTATCCCGGTCAGGATCACAGTGGATCTGGAGTCTATCCCAGGAAAACTGGATAAGAATCCTGTGGGACGGCAGTCCATCATACGGAACCATGCTTATACAAACGGCGTGATTTGTAGTCAGTTCACCTACCAGCATGTTCTTGGGAGGTGGGAGAAAACCAGAGAATCCTGAGGGAACCCCACATGGACACATGCGAAACTTCAGTCAGACAGTAACCAGAGCTCAGGGTCGAACCATGCCACCTGTCATACAACTGTCCTAGTAGCATCCTTGCAGTTAATCCTAACCACATTGAGAGAGATGATATAGAGGCTAGGTGGACTCAAGTAAGATTTATATAAGATGCGAAGACAGAGTACCACAGCTTGGCCAAACCTTTTGCCAACAACTTGCTGACTTTTTGGTGGGGGCACAAACAAGATGTTCACCATTCATTAGAAGAAGATAATGATATCATTTAATTATTATTGGGCTGTATTTATGTGCTTAACTAGCTAACCAGCTCTTCTTTTCCATTTCTACACTTTTACTTACTCTGTAGCCTGCTTAAAAATTTAGCATTTGTTCATTCCGGTTATAGGTACACCTTGGGAATTTGCTGTACAAAGTAAAACTTTCATCCAGGTGAAAGAGCAGAGAAACTCATCTAGCATTCATCACCACCTGTTAATTTAATGTAACCCCTCTACACCGGTCTCAGTCTGTCAGTCAGTCCTCTTTAGCATGTTAGTTACGCTGTGCTTATTTCTCCAGGTTTATCGTCACTTCGCTGACTCCTTATTCCTTTTCCAATCCGGGAATCCAAGTCATATTTGCCTTTAATAAACCTAATGGATGAGGTTCCTTAGACTCTGAATCCACATATGACCAATAGACACCCAGGCTCTTGATCAGCGCTTTGTTGCAACATGTTTTAAAGTACAACAGACTATTATTTAATTTCAGAGACATTTGCTAAAAGGAAATATTAGTGAAAATAAACCAGAAGGGAACTAGAAAGAATTGACTTGCATGACTTTTTCCTCTCCTTCCTGCCTTTCTTCAGTCCAGTTTCCCTCAGCGGTGTCCGAGTCGTAGTGCTTGTTTATTTACTTCATGTGTATATGTGGGTGGACGTTTCCTTATCCTTTGCCAATTTATCGCCGCTTAGGAGAATTACTGAGCTTCGAATAAGGAAACCTTCCTTTTGTGTGTAGAACAAGCGCTCACAAATTCTCTACTTTTGGACAATGACAACGTACTGGGGTCAAACGAGTTGCGATGCCGTGTGTAAATAAGCACGGCCTCGATTTTCAATTTTCAGACTTTTAAAAGTACAATAATTGAAACTTAATAACAATGTTTGCTTGAGCCATTCCGACTCCTAGCAGCACATAACCAAAGAAAAGCTGTGCATTAGAATGGAAAATTAAACATGGCTAAGCTGTGTGTGCTGTCAGAACCACTTTGCTCTCTCTGGCCCTACATGTGTTTCTGAACATTGAGGAGCTTTAGCTATGAACCTCAACCACCTCGCAGATTTCTTTATGCTGGATTGAATTAGCTGGTGTGTGGCTTTGTGCTTACATTATTAGCTTGTGAAAGTAGTGTGCTTAGGACACATTTGGGTTTTTTTAACTCCTGTAGCCTCCATCTCCTGATTCGAGATAAAGAAGTTACTTTTATACAAGAAGGTGTGAGGGCCTGAGTAAGATTATGTTTATCACATAAAAGCCTAGTCTAGAAAGATATGATTATGATACGTTGTATTGTTACATCCATTCAAAGTAGGTGGTCCTGGTCATAATATTCTGCATAGAGATACCAGAAAAATAACCATCTTGGCTACACTGACATTACGACCTTTAAAGCTCAATTCATGTTCATGTCTTTACAGTTGATGTTTCTGCTCATAAGTGAGCCGTGCCTGTTGGTGTGAACTGCCCTCGGTTCTGAAAGTGCACATTTCCGGAATTACTAACATGCCTGATTCACGCTCAAGAACAAAAACACATGTGTTAAGACATTTCATCATCGTGATGGAGACAAAATGGACGAACTGGAAAAAAACAAACAAAAACAAGCCTTCATCTGATTAGCTCCGCTGTCCTCTCCTGTTTTTGATCTGAATAAAATGGAAGGGAAAGACCGAATGCCGTTTCTACCGAGTCCTTCATCTGAGTTCTGATCTGATCGTTCTGGTTATGGAGCCAATCTGGGAACATACTGTACGTGCAGGCTGCTCCAGTCTGATTCAAACGAATGAAAAAGCTCACATTACCACCACTTCCCTATGAGGTGCTAACAGTGCTCACTGGGTACTGCGTGATGTGCTTATACGTGCAACAAAATGATATGATCCAGCATTTACAATTGAAATGAATGTATTACACCATTTCTGCCTCACCAGTCCTGTTACTGGTTCAGGTATTGATCGCAGCCTGCAACCTCACATAAAAAGGATCTCCGTCCATGCAAAGGTTTTTGCTCCATATAAGAAATAATCTCCGTCCATACCACATCTCACATGTCTACTAGGCATGCACATGCCGGTGCAAACAGGAAGTAGACCGCAGTTGGTTGCCAATTTGCAGGTCTCTCGAATAACAGCTTGCCTCCTGTGCACGTAGGCAGTTGTAGCATTATAAAATGCGGAACTTCACTGCACAACAGCTGCTAGCAAAGACAGCAAGGTCAGCGGCGCTTGTAATACATTATCCATGCTGCGTTCACCGCTGGTAGTCGAGGCTGATGCCGAGTGGAAAGGGTCACGTGATAGGAGCGTGACGAATCGGGGAAGGATACATCGTGACTGATGAGACCCAATCAGGAAGCAGACGTGAGGGTGAGTCATCGTTTCCAAAAGCCCCTGTTTTCCCTCGTCCACACAAAAACACAACCCCAGAGTTTCCAAACTCAAACGGGGGGTCGAGTGGCGTTTCCAAAACTGTTTTTAAAGGCGTAGTAGTGATGACACCGGGCGCAAATCTAGCAAAAGTGAGCCACTGTAAAGTGATACGTTTTATTAGTGTGGAAATTTGTACAGACAAATTTTGGTTTGGTTCATCTTCTGCGGTTTCCTAACAGTACAACCTGAGTCAAAAGAGCAAACCCGTGAGCTGCCTCGGTTCACCTCACGTTGACCAAGTTAACACGCGAACTTCAGCGGTGTTCGAGATTTTGTAATGAAATTATGAGATCACTTTGCTCATTCTGCTTTCACTTAAAGGTTTCCTACATTACCCACAATGCTGGTGGTAGTGCCAGTGGGATTTAGCCAGAAATAGAGCGATGCAGCAGTGCTTTAGAGCTTCAGTCTCATCATCTGTACACTCTGCTCGAACTGATCCGCTTCAACTTTAACGGGTCATATACCTGCACTGCATTCTGGAACCTGGAGTCCGATGTTGGCATTGATGTCCGAGTTAGATTACTCATCAACACGATGCTGAACGGTGCAGGAAAATGCGGAGCAGGAAAAGAAACCGTTGCTCTTTTGTTTTCAGGAGCGAACAGCAAAACCTAGAGTTATCCTTTGCGATGATGATCATAATATTGCTATTTCGCTCCAGAACTTACAGAACATTATGTGCAGCCTCACAAAGCCTTGTCATTCATATTTCTAGAGGATTAGCGTTGAGTGCTTGTTTTTCCAGACTAAATAAGTAACAAGTCTTCCACACAAAAGATAATCCGCCTGCTGCGGTTGTTTAGAAGATGCACCTGCACTGCTTTAGCCTTTACAGTCTAGCATTTACAAGGAGCTGTGGCATTGATGACATTTTCCTCACAGCTAGTACAGTTATTACCTCTGGTCACTAATTCTCACTTTTTTTTTTTTTTTTTTTTTTTTAACACTGTTAGCTTTGAAGCTGAATAATTTAAAAGGCTGATTTGATTTCGGTTAAGTTTTCAGGCTGTATCAGGTATATATGTTGAGAAAGGAATCTACCGTATTATATTAAAGCTCTGTAGAGATGGTAACAGGCATTGGTGTAACACGCAGGAGGATAGCAGGATCAGAATGAGGAGCAGAACGTCTCCCTTTTCGCGTTCCTGTCAAGCGGTCTCTGTGAGAAGGTTGGAGAAGCATGTCGGATATGCATCAGGTTCAGAAAGGTCGCTCTGTGGAACAGCATGGACGCTGAAGCTCTGGAGTGATTGCTCAGTAACAGGAAGGGACGGGAACCGCTCGGGGCTTTGACTCGGCTGCCGTGATGAGAGGAGCGTATTTGAGGAGAAACTGTCCGAGACACAACGTTGACGTGTTGGCTAAATATAGTGAAGCTATGAGAGATGGCCAGTCCTTCAACCAAGCGGACTGAAAGGACTAAATATTGTATCAACTACACTCAGAAAAACGATTTCGGGGTCTATTCAAATTACTCATGCAAATTAAATTGGAGTTATTTAAAAAATAAAAAAAAACAATAACTTTGTATGTTGTACATAAATACTTTAAGTTAGTTGAACATCAATCTGTGGTAGGTTTTTTTTTTTTCCCCCAACACAATTTTATGTTGGTTTGAAATAATCTGAATGATTAAAAACAGTTGTGTTCTGCACATGCACCAATCTAATAGGACTTCTGCAGCGGAATAGGCGCCATTTTGTGCTTTTTTATGCATGTAAGTATCCAAAAGCATCAGTATTTCCGCTTCCTTGGCACCTGGAGTCGTTTCAACCGTTAGTTGGCTAGCTGGGATTTGATGCATATTCGTTTTCTGACATGCTAACTAGCGTCAACAGCCTAATGAGCTGTACACTCTTACACAATCTTCTGTAACTTGATTTCTGTATTCTCCATGACTTCTGAATGGAGCTTCGCTGCCAATATCAGGTTACTCACTTATACGGTCTGGTTTTAAAGTTTGAATGAATTGGTTTGTGTACTTTTGCCAGGATGAGGATCAGATGGGCCATCCATCCATCCATCCATTATCTATAGCGCTTTATCCGTCTGGGTCGCGGGGAAGCTGGAGCCAATCCCAGCATC
>JAQQZU010067480.1:0-18060 GCA_030068025.1 Parauchenoglanis punctatus
GCCTAGTGTGTTTTAATAAACACCATACTGCTTTTACCTCCATCTCCTATCCTGCACTTGTGTCCAGCCATGCCTCGTGCCAGGCAGATTCTCCAAGATGCTTGATAAAACTCATTTCCTTATGAAATTGCTCAAATGTACCTGGAACTACTATTTAAGAAAAAAAGGCAAACAGTCATCACACAGAATATTTTTTGTGTAGTTTATTACAGTTTACTGCACATTGTAGTATTTTTATCCTAAGCTGAAAGATTTAATTTTGTTATTTTTGAAGTCAACTCTACAGCATTTCTTTGCATGTGCCTATGACTTTTGCACAGTACTGGAGCTGTAAAATGAGATCTTTCTAATAAAGAATTTCATTAGATTTCATTAAAATATAACAAATAAAATTATAAACCCTATTTTCATTTTTCATGTCACACAAAATAAATGTTCATAGAAAAATGAACTGACAGGAATTGGGATGCAGTTTGGTAGGAAAATTTTTGGCATTGCTTTTGGGCTTTGTGAGGGTTCTGGGCAGTACACATCAGCTGAATTTTTGTACCTAACTGGCTTTGACAATCCAAGTGCATCATCAGATTTCAAATACCATACCCTTGTTGTAGCAGTCCATCCATAGCAGTGCATGCCATTCATTTCTCACCACAAAATTGTAACTATTTTAGGAGCCAGCAAATTATAGCTGCATGAAATTAGAGCCCACTGTGTGGTTTATAATAAAGTCCCACCACAAATTACTGATATTCAGATTTAGCCGACATTCACACCATAATAAAGCTGATCCAACAAGTAAGCACCCAACAAGTAAATTACTCTGTTTTCCAATATAATAGACTGTATTTTTTTCCAACACTTGCATGCACCAATATTATCCTGTGGTGTGCTTGTAAGCAAAAATCCAGCATAGCTATTGTGTGCGCAGTCACTGATCATCATCAAGAAAAGCTGTTTTATAAAATCAGTCTTTATTCCCCTCATGTCATATATCATGTCCCGATCACTCTATCTGTCATCCAATGAAATATAAACTAAAAAATCTTTTGAAACCTTTTTTTTAGACGAAGAAGAAGAGCAGTGGGGGATCAGACAGTTCTGGTAAGAACTCAGTGCTCTGACATTTGTAACTCACTATAATAATTAAACACATATTTGTCTTTCAGCACAGTATGAGAACATTTTTGACTGGATAACTGGATGGCTTTGAAGAAAATAGTCTCTCAAGAACCACTACTGCTGCACGCACAATAACATTAGATCAGACTTGGAGTGAGAATGACTGTTAAACCCGTCTCATTTAAAATGAAAGATGGGGCAAGAAAAGATTATCTGTGGGGAGCCCATCTCTGTAAGTGATATCATGGTGTCTTTGATTATTATCAGATTTATGCTGAGGAGATAAAGATCAGTCTTAAACGAATAAGTTTAGACTTTTTCAAAAACCTCAAAACCACAGAGGGACGTCGCTGAATTGAGCTACATTCTGAAACTTCACCAGAAATATCAAAGATTTAGGACAGCTTTGATTTGCAATTCTGACAGAGGGACGAAGGAGAAGATGATAGAGAAAGCAACTTTGCCATTGTGGCCCAGAAAATAGCTTCAAGCAATCCTTTTGAAACATAGTGGTAGGTTTATTTTTTACCTGTTTTCCAGAAAGGTTTTACTTTTTGATGAAAGAATGACTTAAAAGGTCAAACCTAAATTAAGGTCTGAGCGCTGAATGTAAAAATGGATGGATTATTGATTTTCTAAAGTTTCATTTCATTTAAACCACTTTAAAACTGAATTAACCGCTAAGCAGTCATAATGAATACAAGATTTCATAACTTAACTTTATCTACGTTTACTTGAAATAGTGCTTTAAATTATGCTAATTTCTTGAAAAGCCACTGAAAAGTTGCAACATGCAAAACTGTAACGCCTGTAGTCGTGGAATACTGACAGTGGCAAATACTCTGGTTTATGTGAAAAAGAGCATTCATTTCACAAACTTACACAACATTTGTTTTGTATTTATATTATTTCCTGTGGTAGAGGTTAGTTTAGGACTGGAGGAGTACAAAAAAGGAAAAGGATCCAAAATTGCCAAACTGACCCCAAAAATAAGGATCTTTCCTTGTTTCCATTTATATATATATTTATGTTCACATTTATGGCATTTGGCAGACGTGCTTATCCAGAGTGACTTACATAAATGCTTTCAAGTCTCTATCAATAAATACATCCTTTATTCTGGTCTTAAAACTTTGCTGGGGAGGTAATATAGTAAGAAAAGCACATGGAAAACACAAGATTCTTTTTAATGAAAGTGCTAATTTAAGTACTTCAGAAAGAGTTAGGTCTTTTTAGTTCTAGTCGTTGTTTGAAGGCAGCCACTGAGTAAGATGTTTGGGCATCTAGGGAAAGTTCATTAAATCACCTATGTGCCACAACAGGTCTTGATGCATGTCTTCCTTGTAGCTTGAGAGATGGTGGGTCCAGTCGAGCAGAGGATCAGAGGGAGAACGGTGCAGTGCAGGGTGTGATAAGTGCTTTGCGGTAGGAGGATGCTGCATGTATCATGTCAAATGTCCAAATGTCAGCATAGCAACAGTGCGAGTTTGTTTACGAGGAGGGCCTCAGAAAACTCTGTATAAATCTTATTTTTAGAATATTTATATGAGGATTCCATGACATAATATGAAAGAGAGAATCCTCAGCCTACCCCTAAAAATAACTTCGTCAGCAGCGCAGTTTTAGCGAAAAAATACATGCTTTTCTGTCACAACTGGAGTAACCAGCTTGGAAATTGTTCAGTAAAGTGCTTTAAAACAAGGTGTAGGATTAAAATTGACTGATTCTGTTAAAGGATCAGAAACATAAAGTATTTATCAACCAATTTTTGCCTAAATTTAAAATATGAACAATTTTACCTACTTCACCTTATTGGAAGTGCAAAACTAACCTGTGTGACTTAATAACTGATTGATATGACGGGTCACATTTATGCTCTATTTTTATTCATCACACCCCCCCATTTTCATATATATCATAATCATAATTTTAAACCATCGTCTACAACAATGTTGTGACTGTTAAAGTCTGTTTGAATGGTAATGATACTCATCACCCCTACATGAGTAAACAGGATACAAGATACAAGATTCATTTATTGCCGCACAACAGTATTGGTGGTAATTTGGTTCAATACAGCTCAACAATGAACAATGCACTAAACAAAGTGCAAGACAGGACAAAAAGCTAACATGTGCATGAATAAGATGAACAATTAATGCTGAGTCAGCACAAAAGTAGATGAAGTGTAAATGTGCAAACAGTTGTAGTAATGCTGATGGGCAACCAGTAGCAGCAGTAATAACTGAAGCTGACAGGTAACAGTAATGACAAGGCGTGCAGATATAACACTGTGAAACTGTACATTTTGTAAAGGAAAAACATGGCAGTATGGCTTGAGAAAGGTGGAGAATTTTCAGCAGCTTCTGAAAAAATGTGTTCTCTGATTGCAGAGGGAAAGAAGCTTTTTCTGAAGCAGCTCATCTTTGTCAATAGCTTTCACTGTTGTCTAAGTGGTCAGCCTTCCACCTTAAAACCCTTTTTGCACAGTGCACCCTATAACATATAGCAATGGAAAATATATAATCAAAAATCATATCACGGTCTTTGAAGAAACCTGGAAACTATTTCTAAAAACATCTCACATCAGCATTTTGTTATATTACTTGAAATTTTCTTTACATCCTGACAGCAATGAATAAAACAGATGTTTTGACAATAAAAAGAAAAAAATCTGTCATCTGTGCCAGTCCCAGTGCTGTAAAAAATTTTTTTTTAAAAAGCCTGTCCTACCTATGTGCACTCATTGCACTTGACCGGAGTCTGAAGGCTAGGCAGACATATTGCTAAAGCTAGCGAGCTATTCACAGAAGAACTACAGAGAAAGGGCAGACAGAATTTCCCACTTACACCTAATGTTATACCTACAACAGTTTGCACTGCTAAACAAAGCATTAAAAGAAAAACTGAAGTAGCAAAGGCTACAATAAAAAAGTGGTTGGATAAAGCAAGAGGTCAAGCCAGAGTGAACATTGGTATAGCAGAGGGAAACTGAGGGAGATGAAGGGCCTGAAAAGTGATAATATTGTTGCATTGAATTTCTGTTGGACAGGTTATTATCTGGTTTGTTTTGTTTATTTTGGGGGGAATTTGTTATTTTCCTGAACTACATAGCCATCATAGGTTGCTACCTATGTAGTTACCCTATGTATTAGTACATATGTATGAGTACTACCTATGTATGAGTACTAACAATGGCCATGTTCATTGTTAACATTTTTATGATACTGATAGCTATTTTCTTACATGTGAATGAGACATGAAGTAGTTGGATATGACACAGATGTACTACGCTCCTCTTGTGGACTCATTCTCCAGGCATTGTGCGTTTATGTGTTTTGGGAGAGTGGCTTTGGAGGGAGGCTTGAAGGAGGAAGTGGAATTTTTCAGTTGGATCCTTTCAAAATCTAGCTTACTCTTGCTGGTTTATCCAATATTGCATACCTTACCTTTAACAATAAAAAAAGCTATTCCCATAGGTACATGGGTACACAATTATACACACTCTTAGCGGCATCTATAACTTCATGTTCCTCCAGCAAAAGCTCAAAATTTTAAATGCATATAAGGAGACATGTCATTTCAATTATGCTTCTATAGGACTTATAAATCCCCACTTTGAGGTTACAATTTTGGTGGAAAAAAATTGTGTTTGCTACTTCTGCTAGTGTCAGTTATGAATCTGAAATGAATTGATAAATGTGTGGATTTGATGAAATGTTACTTACACTACATAATGCATAAGGAGTTTTACTTCAACCAAGACACTTGTTTGATGAGTGTTATTTGTTGATCAGTTTATTTATATTGTGGAGTAGTCAGAAGTCTCACAGTCAGTATCATTAAAGTTATTGCCCGTCAGCATGTGCGTGATGAGGCTTGAGACTGAGCTGCTCCGTTACTCCACTCTGTCTTCTCCGATTTAGCAGCACTGCTCTATTTCCTAAAATAAAACTTCTTGGTCCCTGATCAGCTAGGCTGAATATGCAAAGTGGGACTATTACGAAAGGAGAGAAATGATCTGTTACAACCTTTGCATCAGCCAATTGTTTTGTTCTGAGAGTTCTGAATTTAATAAGTGATACAAATTAACAACTGAAAGGCTTATTAATCAAGTTTTCTGTGCGTGCCACACACTGGCTGGAGTAATTTGCATTTATGACTTTCAAGCACCCATGTCTGGTAATGAGGTAATGTTTTTCAGATTCTTTGCCCTCTAATCATTTGCTGTCTAATCATTAGAGTAATGTTAAACAGATGATATCCAGAAATATAGTAGAAGTCATATGACAACATAAAAATAAGCTAAAAGACAAATAATAATAATAATAATAATAATAATAATAATAATAATAATAACTTTATTTATATAGGATGTTCAGCTTAAAGTGAATTCACAAAAAACAATATAAAAGTATTGTAAAAGTAAGGCAGACAATAAAAGTGATTTAAAAGCTAAAGTGAAAAAAACATATCTAGCTGTTTTGTTTGTTTGTCTGGGTTTTTTTTTTATAAACAGAAATTGATATGTTAAAAACAGAGATAATACGTTCCAGATCTTTGGTGTATAAAAACAAAAGACTTATTCACCACTTCAAGCTTCGTACATGGAACATGAACAACGTGAGCACTAAATGATCTTAAGGCTTGATTTGGAAGACTGTCAGGGAGGAATTTAGCTGCAAAACGATTAAGAGATTTAAAATCTAGTAATGAACCTTAATAATCAATTTCAAGGAAATCCAGTGGAGTGATGATAAAACTGGCCACATGTGATCTCACTTTCTACTGTGTGTAAATTCTCTATGTGTAAAGTTATAATACATTGTAGTTTGTTTGTTGTAGTAGTAGGAAGACATGTGAGAAATGTAATGCAATCAAGATGAGAAAAACATTATTATTCATCCAGCCAATAATGCTGGACAGACAGGTTACTAGCTTAGCAAAATTACTTATATCATCTGGTGCTACACATATGTTTAACTGTGTATCATCTGCATAGCTAAGAAAATTGACTCCACGATTCTTAATAATCTGACCCAGCCTTCTATCCATCCGATATCTAAACAGTTTATTCATCCGAGTGCGAGATTGGAGCTGGAGCCAATCCCAGCCGAGTTAAAGCGAGAGGTGGGGTACACCCTATGTAAGTCACCAGACTATTGCAGGGCTAACACAGAAATGAATAGCCATTCACACTCACACTCACACCTATGGCCAATTTGGAGTAGACAGTTGCCCTAATCTGCATGTCTTTGGGCTGTAGGAGGAAACCAGTGCACCTGGAGCAAACCCAGGCAGGCACAGAATATGCACATTCCACACAGAAAGGACCCAATTGACTGGCAGGTTCAAACCCAGAACCTTCTTGCTGTGAGGTGACAGTGCTTAGCACTCTGCCACTAATATGACACAATGGCAACATATATAAAGAAGATAAAAGTGGGCCAATACAGAGCCTTCTGTATTGAGAATATTTGAGATGTCAACACTCATCAACACTAACAAAATATTGTATTTCAGTTAAATATGGAGAAAACCAAGTGAGCACAGTCTCAGAAAGACCAACCCAATCCTCACACCATTTTAGAAGCATTAAATGATATATTGTTTCAAGTAATCTATTGTACAAGTATTGTAACATCCACTGCATCAGCATTCAATCTCAGAATACAAGTGGAAGAGTTTAGTTGCATGACCATTTTTATTTGTTAATCTTTTAAAAATGATCCATAATGTTTTTTTCATTGAGTAAGAGTGGATTCCATTATATATTAATATTATATTATTATAGAGCTTATTTATATATGGGAAGAAGTATGACACTGGAGTGGTAAACTGAAAAATAGAAACGCTCATAGAATTGTTTATATATATTATGGCTAATATTTGGAAATATTGCATTGAGAGCTGCTAGACAATATTAAGGCACTTTAATAGAAGGAACACAGTGTGTAGCTCAGCCAGTAGATATGGTGTTGAACTAAATAAATGAACAAATAAATCAGTTAATAAAATGTTTGCACAAACGCTCTACAACAAGAATGTAGATAAATTAAATAAAGACAAAGACATGGCAGACTGGAATCCATTAGCATGCTACAGAGTAATCTAGACCTGCCCAAGAAAATTATCTCCAATTAAGTGGGTATGATGAGAGCACAAGTTCACCGTGGAGATTTTAACTTGGCTTTCTTTAAAACCCTTTCCCCAAATTAAACTAAGTATTTTTTTTCATGGTTCACGCCAACAAGCTTATGACTTGCAAGTTATTGTTAGAAAGGTAAAGCTTTTGAAATCTATCATTGCTCTGGGATAAACAACAATTATTATTGTTTTATATTATTATATCATGATTCTTTTAAACCATTCAACACAGGAAGTTCTGTGTTCAAAGAGTGTGTTAAGTTAGAAAAAAATCACACACAGCATGCACATTGGTGAACTGAAAAAACGTCCCTCGGGTTGTGTGCCACACTCAACATTTCAGTATCCAGCTTTGATTGTCAGCTTGTCAAGTCAAATGACTGTCAGGTGTTGCATGCACAAGTGGGAGCCGTCAGAATACAGCTCAATTAATTTGGTCTAATTTCAGTCTAATGAAGAGCTCGTGGAGAGAATTGCAAATGTTCTGTTTTAAAATCTGGGTGATGAGTCACTATCGCTGAGGATGAACATTCACTTACACTGACCTTTTCCGTATTTACTCCAGCTAAGCTTCATATTGGATGAATTACCATTGTTAAGATCATAGAGAATAAATAGAGAAAAATAACAAATGCAAAATCTCTTCCATTCCATCTGTTATTACTTCTTTGAAATACTGAACTCTTGCTCTTTGTTAATTTGTGGAAAGAAAGGTGTTATGTGAACATGAAGAGCTGATAAAACTTAATTTATTTGAAAAGCAAGAAATACAAAATGAACAGACATTTAACTTTGGATTAAAGTGCAACACCATCCTTTCTCTAAAACATAGTTTTAAAATAAGTCTGCCATTTATGCTTTGTGCATGCATATTATAAATATGTTTATGTAAGTAATCGTCTTGTAAAAATTGATGAATAATAGTATATAATAATGCTAAAAGCACTATGGTGAATGTTTTCAAGCTTGCTAGTCCAAGTGTAACAATTCATGAAGTCATAACCTTCACATCAGAGTATTAGTACTTCTATACCAAAGCTAATTTAGTTGAAGCTATATGTGATCCCCTAACAGAATGAGTCACAATGACCCTTGTTTTTGTTTACACACACACATTTGTCTTATAACCCTTGTGAAGACATTCTGTTTTTAATTAATTATTAATGCAGCTAATTGTTATTATTCATTATTAATGCAGCTAATGCAATGGCTACACCTAACACTAACTCTAAGCTCAGAAAGTTGAAAGAGTTTTCCTTGTGAAGACACTGTGACTCATTTTGCTGGATCAAGTCACAAATATGCACTGTATCTATTCTCTTTGTTGAAAAAAAGACATTTTTTGCTGTCAACAAAGCAATTTAATAAGGTAAGTGCTAAAGTACAATGGTATCAAATACAATGACAAAAATAAAGCTATCAAGTCAACTGGGATAGTCAACAGTAATGATGGGTTTGCTCTAAGCAAGTTAGCTTCATTAGAGTGCAGAAACATGCATTTACTTTTGAATTATGAAATCAATAAAGCACTTCAAGTGATGCAGATAAGCCAACATACCAACTAATATAAATGTTAAAAAAGTGGAGACCTAGATAGTAATTGTTAAAGGTCAATACAGGCAGCTGATATTTATCTTTCTTCTGAACTGGTCTGTTCAAAATTTGAAGAAATCATGACTGGAAATACTGACACCCAGTTGCAAAAAGTGTGGTAATTTAAAAAAAGTGCTAACAGGAAACAATGTACATAATCCCGTCACTTTAGTTAATCTAAGTGTATATTCACTGTGACCATTCTTATATGTAATGCTTATACTGAATGAGTATCACCATTCATTTGGTCAATATGAGCACTTGATAATATTCTCATGCTGTGACAGATTATCTGATTAATGTCACTAATGTAGTAATTAGTGAATTGCTATTTAATTAAGCCTAGTTAAGAAAGAAAAAGTTCTGTGGTAGTGCAGATTAAAATGCTGCAAATAAATATTTTCAGTAAATATCTTTTGTATATTATATATTTAAAAAAAAAAAAAACTAATTGAATAATAAATGGAAAATAGATTTGACAGATTCGATTATCAAAATAATCAGTAGTTGCAGCCCTAAATAAGGTCAATATACTACCATGCACATGTGCACTTCACGAGTCTCACATCACCACTCTGGTCTCGAGTAAAACCATAGCTAATCTTACAGTCATCAATTCATTATCATGGCCACAGGTGAAAAAAGGTGTTCACTGGGTGGAAAATTCACTATTATTTTGTCTTTAAAGCAGAAAAAGGGAACAACATCACAGTACAGGGCAAGTTCTTGAGGTATCAATGTATTGAGGTAATCCTCCAAAAGTAACAGAAAATAATCAGTTACATTACTTTAGTTTTGTTGTAATTAAATTAGGTTACTGACTACATTTTTAACAGGTAATTAGTAACTGTATCGGAATACATTTTTAAGGTAACCCTCCCAGCCCTGCCTCTAAATATGAATCGTTTTTGTGTTTTTGTAAGCTTAGAATGAGCCCTTTATATCTACATAGGGAGCATCCACCTCTAGGGAGCCACCATTTTGCACCTCTGCAGTAGCCCAGAACAGACAAACCTCTAGAGAGTGCTTTCCACGTTTTACGTTTTTACAAGCGGCAGTGTGAATCCAGAAGGAAGCACCAGAGGGAAATCGAGGAAGAAAGAAAGACAAAAAAGAAGAAAGAAGAGGAATCAGTGTTTGCTGGTGCTGGCTAAGTCTGAGACCCCACATTTTGAAAAATGGAGCATCATATTTATAATCTAGCACAATAAAAAGCGAGGGATTGTGAATGAAAGTACTTACAAGTATGCTACAGGCACCTGATCATCCTAATACATCCTAATACACACTTGGAAAAGGAGAGGTAAGGGAGGGGCAATGAGTTAGTTGAATCCTACATAGTGGACCTTTAATAGTAATAAACATATTTATATTTCTGACTAATACAAATTTGTGTTGTTCACCTGTTAGTTGTTGTGGATTTTGTTAATTTTTCTAGGTTATTTTTGTCCCACTTTTTGGTCACGTCATCTTCTCAATATTTCTACCATTTCTGATTTTTATTGTTGGTTTCAAAGGTATTCTTGTTGATCTGGGAACTGTCAATGTTTTTGGTCTTGTGTTTTAAAGCTGAACTACATAAAGATACATACATGTGAAGGGTTAAAATGATTTGACACATTATAGAACATGCCAATGGGGACTGGATGCTAATAAATAAGCTTGTTAAAAGTATCATGCTCTCAACAGGAAATATGATTTATTGAATGTTACATTGTTTTGTAGATAAACTTTAAAACAGAGGCAAATTTGGGTTTTTTTGTTTGTTTGTTTTCCTGTTTGTGTTTTTACCTAGAAACCAAAGAGATTGTAAACATTGTTAATTAACTGTAGATGAGCTATTGACCACACTGTCAACCTAATCAATGCTATAAAATCATTCTGTTTTGGATGCCTGTAAAGATTATGTAGATTTTACAGGATTTGTAAATGACAGCTAAAGTGGAAGGTTTTTCAGAAGTCAAGCTTTAATAATGAATAATAGTGATTAATAATAAACATTAATTTCTGGATGAACACAGAAGGTATGAGAGGGCATCTCTTATCTATTCGCTAGATGAAATTTGCACATCATCTGTATATCCTTGTGATGAATTTTTAGGATTTCACACTTAATTTTCACCAATAATTTATGGCAATAATAAACCATTGCACTCTGTGGACATCATGTTTTAATGCCAACTTGTAGCATAATGTGCTTAGTGGGTTTCTCTGGCATGCCTTGTTGGTGTACCTTTAAAAAATGCAACTATTAGTGCTCCCACACGCTTTTCATACTTTTAATCCAGGCCAAAACATCCAACATTTGAATGTAAATGGTAAGGTCCACAGCTGTAAACAATGTAATTTAGGTTCGAGTTCATTTTCTACCTCGTAAATGCACCTCAAAAAATACAATTACAAATTAATTAATAAAAATCATCTATACATTATTTACTACAACAGGAAATAAAACATAAGGGTTTACTGTCAGTAATGGAGGAAAGGAGGAAATATTAACACTATTAAATTCTATTATAACACTATTGAATGGTAACATTAAAACAATTTCACATGCTGTAAAGCAGGACAGGCTTAAAGTAACATGTTAAAATGTTCAGCATAAAATACTGCAAAAAAGTACAGGTTAATGTTCAAACAACAAATTCTGGTCAATATATAATACCCTGAGTGCACCCTGAGCATTGTTTGTAGAGTGAATAGACTGTAGTCAATAGGGTGTAGCTGTAGCTGATTTTTTTAAGTAATTAGGTTTAAAAAATCATACTTGTAAACTATTAACTACGGTTAATGATCATCTTGTATTGGACAAATGCGGTCTTCCCTGAAAATCACTGAAGTATTGAGCCAAGACAACAACAATTATATCACTACTTCCTGACTGTGTATGGTATTATAAATCACATAATATAAATTGGATTTCATAAATTAAAGAATTTAAAAAACCTGGAACTGTTTTACCATTACAAAGGTGTTTACAATTTAGCATTTTTTCTCATGTTCACTTAAATCCTGAAATACTAAGAATACATCCATTCAACAATCAAATAGCTTTAATTCGGACTCCATAGTTTTGTGATTGGAAATTTGATGACTATACTCAGTTTTACAAATATTAATTAAAACTTACATTTTTCACAGTGTATTTGATTTATTAATTATAAATTATTCACAGGTAATCAAGGAATAATGGACAAAGAATAATTATTTATAGTTTTTCTTGAGGTTCCCATAGAGAAAAGTCACGCAAATTTACATAATACATTTCACACATTTTACATATGATTTTTTTTTTCATATGATTAATTATTTTCACATGTCCTGTTTCAGGTGGTTTTGGGAGCTTAAGCCTATCTCAGTGCTCTTGGTACTCTTTTTTGTCATCACTGCACTAAGCAACTGAATTACACCTCTCATCAGCCCCTGCAGCTCACGTCACCTGACTGTTGATTTGTTGCACATGTTTTGAGTTTAGCTTGTTTTAGTAATGCTATTTAAGTTCTTCTGTTTTGTTTGTTTTTTAGTGAAGTGTGTAAAGATTGATTTATAGTCAATGCTTAGCCTTATGTTTTCTTGTATATTGCCATAGCTTTGCCTTCGTCTCATGTATCTTATTTGCCTAGTGTTTTTGGACCTTTGCCTGTTTTGTGGACTGTGTTTGCTTGTCTTTTCATTAAAGATTTTCCCCTGCGTTTACATCCTGCTTTCCTCCAAAGCTTCCCTGACACCTATGCGGTCTGGAGGGCACCCGATATATTCTGCTAATAATCTTAAATTGAATCAACCTAATGCAAATATCCCATGACTTGCTGTGTTTGATATACACAGGATTCAGACCCATTCTTTTTCTGTAAATGTGATTCCAAAATCTATTATAATATATATAATATATAATATATTTCCGTAATAGCATTGAGTAGTGAAGAGTGCTTCATATCCCTTACCATAGCTTCAGATAATAAAAGAGGGGATCTCTGCAGTTTGGGGGACCGAGGGGCGAAGATTTTAGCAAACTGTGAATTTGCATATATTGCTAGTATTGGAGTTTGTGCAACTTAAATTCAGCCTGTAAAAGTCACTGAATGATTTGAGGACCTGCTCTATATATAGATGGCTGAGCACTTCAATACCCTTCAGTGCCCATTCTTTCTAATAAAAGGAGGCTTTACCAATACATAAGCAGGGATTGTACCATATACTAGAGGTCATGTTCAGGAAGGGGTCAGAATTGAGGATCTTTTCAGTCTTTCTCCAAACACCCCTAAGGCATAACAATATGGGATGAGTCTGAGCACCCAGGGGAGAGAGACAGAAAGATAAGTAGCTGAGGGAGATCAAGACAATAGTGTGCTTCTACAGTGAACTATGGGGTGCCTGCTCTGGAGGGAGAAACCACAATGCCAAGTGCCATAGGCAAAAGGCAGAATGGTACAGAAGCAGGCTCAGTATCCCTAAGCCTCCCTGATCCACCACATTTTGGAGATTTTTAAGATGCACCCTAGGTTTACAATTACAAAGAAAAAGGCCACACAGCTAATCAAACTGTGATAATACTTCACCAGGACTGTATCGCTGTATTCTGTATACGACTGTATTCTACTCCAGTAAATTCATTCATTGCATGGACCGATTTTTTTTGTAGCATGTGCAACATATATAGCCCTGGGTGAAGTAGTTCATGCCCCATGTCCCCCAATTTCCCTACACACTCCCTAAATCCCAATTTACATTACCCCCTCACAGAACATAATTCCGGTGTCCATCATACAGGATCACCTCTTCATGATCTGATACCAAAATAGACCCTATGTCACATGAGATTGAGTATGAATGAGACAGTTAGAATAGTCTCTCATTATCATCCATGTCAATTCTGTTGCTTTTAAATTGTAAATGTTTGTGAACTAGAATTGCTATGTCCCTACTTGTACTTGAGCCAAGCACAGTCTCTAGTTCTGAGATGTGTATCTCCTGGAGGAAGTCTATACAATATTTCATTTGTTTCGAGAGTACTAAGTTTCTTTCTCTTTACTAAATGATCCTTGCTGTTTGTATTCCAGCTACGGAAACTCAGCACCCTATTGTGATTATCTATCAATCCATCCATCCATTATCTATACTGTCTTATCTGTCAGAGTCACACGTAAGCTGGAGTCAATCCCAGCAGACTTCAGGCAAGAGGCAGGGTACACCCTGGGCAGGTCACCAACCTGTTGCAGAGCGAACATAGAAAGAAACAACCATTTACACTTACATTCACACCTATGGACAATTTAGAGCAGCCATTTAACCTAATCTGCAAGTCTTTGGGCTGTCGGAGGAAGCCAGGGTGCCCAGAGGAAACCAACACTGGTACGTGGAACCACTGCACTGCCCTATTGTCATCATGTTTACTAAAATACTAATTTAAAACCTGAATACAACACAGCCCCAAAACCAAAAAAAGTAAACTAACAGTCTTCCTCTGCCGACTTGCTTTCTTCCCATAGTGCATGTTGATGTCATCTCGTCCCCAGGTAAGCGATGCACCCACACCCGGCCATCCACATAATGTTACACATTATCCACATCCACTTAATAATCACAAAATGTGATTCATCAGATCATGCAACCTTCTTCCATTGCTCCATGGTTCAGTCCTGATACTCACAGGCCTGAGACTCACGGGCCTAATGGTTTGTTAGTGGACTAGGTCAGCCTTGGCAGCCTCAGCCACGTTTTCAAGGAAGGAAAGCTGGGCCTTGGTATTGTCCAGAGGTTCCAGAATGACTGCCAATTTCTCTTCAATTGCCAAAGTTAACTGTTTGATTTCTGCCAAATCTGTTTTCTGGTTTACATCCATCTGCTTCAGTATCTGGTGCATGCTCACAACTACATCAGAGAGTGTGTCCTCAGAGCCAGGGGTGCCATCTTGGTCTTTGACCTTTTTCTTTGGCATGTTCAGCATTTTTTATCTTGATAGTGGCTCTCCATGACCCACTCTTTTTTGGGGGATTTTGAAGTGACATGGTTGCATGTATGTAAGCGATAAATATGGTTGATGATAGGCAACCGCAGGTTAAGTGAAGTTAAACAAATAAATTATACAATGATGTTGGAAGCTCACAGTCTAGGCAGCTATCCACCAAGAAGTATCATGACTCAAGTGCTATAGTTAGCACTGTCGCCTCATAGCAAAAAAGTCCTGGGTTCGAACCTGCCAGCCACCTGGAGGCCGTCTCTGTAGAGTTTGCATGTTCTCCCTGTGCGTGCATGGCTTTCCTCCAGTGTTCTGGTTTCCACCCAAAGACATGCAGATTAGGTCGACTGTGTTCTCTAAATTGCCCGTAGGCATGAATGTGACAGCCCTGTGATAGATTGGTGACCTGCCTTGGGTGTACCACACCTCTCCCCTGGGTTTGGCTTCAGTTTCCCTGCAACCATTAATGGATAAGCAGTATAGATGGATGAATGGATGAATGGATGCAAAGGGTCAGAGCAGACAGAGAATGAGCAGGAAACAAGAGTGAGAAGAGAAGCAGAAAAGAGAGAAAGTGTGAAAGCAGAAGGAACATTGCTAGAAGAAGTGCAGGTCAGGGGTAAGGCCAGGAAGAATGATTAAAAGGAGCATAAGTGTGTCTTTAAAAAGGGGGTTTTGTAAATGACTTGGTATAACGATACAGATCCAAAGGAAATCCCAGCACCACGTGTACATTGACACAAAAAGAAAGATTTTAATTGTGCTTGGTTTGACATCTTTGTACCTAGTAAAACCAGTCTTGATTGCAAACTTTATGTGAATTTTCATAACATGTAGTCACATATTAATTAACTTGTTAGAAGCATATGATCCCATGAGGCGTATGGGATTTTTCCATAAGGGTTGTTAAATGAGGTGTGATTCATATATGATTAATGGCATGATGTCATATAATTAACTGATATTATGCACATAGATAACCCCCCAACCCCCATCCCATCATCCCCTTGAAAATCTGAGGACTACATGCAGTGTTAAGCTGCCAATTGCACTCAGCTGAGTAGCTCCAGAATGGCTCTCAGCCAAATGGGCTGTATCACTGATGATGTTAAATTATCCACATACATGAGAGTGTAAAAAGCCTATATGATGTTAATAATTTGAGACACTGTGCAGCCCTGTCATAGAAAACATGGCACCATTGGTAGGGACAAATTTTAAAAGCGTGAGAATACCACCAGAAGATTTATCTGTATACAGAAGTCAGTAAGATCGACTTTGTTCATTCACATTTCATTATATAAAGGATGCAATAATATTTTTGAGTAAAGGGTCAGCTTGTGAATTGCTCTGATTGTGCTTCTGTACATGACGTCAAGAACATTTTGTGCTTTCCTAATAAAGAAAAGAACAGAAAAGCTAAGAAACTGATTTTATACAACAGATATTTTTTGAGTGCTTTCAACCTATAAAGGGCAGGACAATTATGGTTGAAATTAATCTGTTGAAGCTCTTGTTTAGGTCTAGGAAATTTCCCAGTGAGAGGCACAAATCTGTTAGAGCACTGTGGAAGGAGGAATTATGGGTAGACAAAAGTATTTTTCCTGCTCCAGCCATCTGCCTTACGTTCTCCCAGGCCTCAGATGGAATGAAGGCCACCCCATCTGTGTATCCTCTCTTATTCATAAATCATAGCGAAAAAGATTGGGGGCTCACCATTTGCTCCTTAACGACCCCTCGAATTAACTGGGAGCACACTGCACTGTTGACTTTTACTGTCTGGAAACAGCATGTCTATAAAATCATTACATCATAGAGTGAAAAGCAAATCTGCTTAAATAAGAGAACATGCAAATCACATATATCATTTGTGACTAATTATAATTTAAAATGATTTTTTCTTAATACTTTTCTTAAGAGAAATAAAAGTGATAGAGATTAATATATGATCAAAAATGTTAGTTTTCATATTTGCTTAATGTTCTTAAAATGTGTTGAATAAGTTAATGGGAGTGCCAGGTTCCAGCACAGTTTGGTGATTTTTCTCCTCAAGCATAACTACTGAATCTGGTATTGAATTGATGAGTTTAATTGGGTATCTTTCAGCAATAAAACATCAAATAAAATTTTGCATGCATCTATGATGTATACACTGCAAAAATTATATCTTAGCAAGTAAAAATATCTTTCTCCATCTATAGTTCTCAGTTTATATTTATTTTCTTATTATGAGATAAATAAAATTTTTAAATATTCAGCCTGTTATTAGATGCTTTTATTAGTAATTCTAAGCTTTACATTTTTCTATTGGCAGATAATTTAGCTTCTTTATACAAATAAATGCTTAAAATTTGAGAAATTATCTGCCAATTATTTAAAAAAAAGTTTAGTATTTTCGTATAGTAAAGTTAAAGTTTAGTATAAGCTTGGTATTTTTATAGATTTATATAAATTTAGGTATATTCAAGATATTTTCATTTGCTAAGATGTCACATTCTGCTGTATAGGTATGAAAATGTAAGCTCTTTAATCATTAATCATCAAATATATATATCTAAAGAAAAACCATTAGCAACACTATTAAACTGTTTCTTCCATAATATTTTCATAACATTATGTAGCTACATTGATTTAACAAGCTTTGACACTTAGTAAACGTCATCTTTAATCTCTTCTTAAAGTAAGGCATCTGGAATAGCAGAGCATAAGCAGCTTTAACTTCTTTTCTAGTTTGCTTTCTTACTTAGACATAAATGCTGTCATTCAATTGAGGAAAATATAAAGAGAAGGCTTTTTTCCTGTCTCTAATAATTGTCATCACGGCTGCAGCTTTCATCACCATCACTGTGTGTGATGGTCTATCAAAACTGATCATCTTGGAAAGCTATCACATATACAGCTGTGTGGAGTCTAGACCAACATTCTCTCAACGTACAAGGTATATAGGTGTTCTTTTCTGGATTATGTAGCATACCTGATGACCAAGCATGCTTTATTCAACATTTTGTTTATTTTAGTCTCCATCTTGCTTTAAAATATGTGAGAATGAAATCAACAAAAAAACTGGCTGTTTTTTCATTGTTTTTTAAGAACAAAAGACAGTTTAATAGATAAAGGATAAGGAACACTTTTAATAGCTTTAAAACAGCTTTAAAGCTTGGCTAGGGCACGGTGGTGTGGTGGTTAGCACTGTTGCCTCACAGCAAGAAGGTCCTGGGTTCGATCCCCGGGTCACCCAGGGT
>JAQQZU010067928.1:0-18009 GCA_030068025.1 Parauchenoglanis punctatus
GTTGTTGACATAAACAATGAGCTACAACATAGTTGTTATCAGAAATTAATGTATTTTAATATTTGGAAGATACATTGTTCTCTATGGGCAGGGACCATAAGAGAGTAATTTTCATCTGGTCGTTATTAATGAAATGAACAAGTTAGTTAATCAAGAAGTGTGACTTTTCTATAAAGGTAGCATTTTGCTGAACATTTCAGCCCCAATTTAGTGTTGTGCTGGGCATATTTCACTGAATTCAGGTTTAACAATTTGGGGCAATATATACTGTATATCAGATGGGCTTTGCTGCAAAGTTCAAGTTCATTGTTATTTTCATGCTCCTATTGCAAGATGTTTGTTCACTAACACGGCATGACAGAGAATTCCTGCAACAGATCAGAAATCAACACCACTAACTGACTAACAGCCTTCCAGATTTGGATTGCAGCACGAACTTTGCTACACCTGGAACCATCTTGGAATCCATGACCCACGCTGAGCAGAGAGAGACCCAGGCAGAGAAAAGGCCTGAAAACTAAGCTAAAAGCTCGGGCAACCGGGCCACCTAATCTTTAGCCTTTAAATTTAAATTTAAAGACCAACTCTTTAAATTTAAGAGTTGTTAAGAAAAGAAAAAAGTTAAGAAATGTTGTGCAAATGAAGAAATATATGTTGACTCAACAGAATGGTTGTTTCAAAAAGCAAGCCTCGTTGCTCAATTCCGATTTTTTGGTCAGCTCGGATTTTGACAGTTCACATTCATAATTACAAGTGACCTGTATCTGCCTTTAATGAGAATGTGACCGTCCTTTGAAAAGGCACGCATGCTCACACTGATTTTGTGCCAGTACAGCATCACCAACAACAAAATCATATTTGTGAGATGATTCATAGCATTAAATCCGATGAAATGGATGCGCTAGTAGCTAATGTAGGCATCGGATTTTGCTCTAGAGGGTAAACAGTTCATCAGCTGTAGCTCTGCTCCAGTATTATTTTGCTGCACTGCTGGTGTTCTGATGATTTGTGCTAGTTTGGCAAAAATGCTACCATAGCGCAAATAGATGCTGCCGATAGCAGAGAATAAACTTGACTTTAGCCACAGCCCTTAACCAACCCCTAACCTCAACCCTAACCGTTAAATCTTGAAATTAACTCTAAAACTATAACTTTAATCCTAACATGCAACTGTTAAATATATCTCAATAGGTAGCACAAATCGCCAGAACACCGTGCTGGCTGATGACGACACGCTCAGCACATGCGTATAAGCAAAAAGCCACACGAATTCATGTGTCCACACAGTACTGAAAAGATCAGATCTGTCACATTAAGGCAAAAAAAATCAGATTGAGTCACTTCAGCATGGCAGTGTGAACGTAGCCTAAGATTTTGCAATTTCTAAATTTTGAGTTGTACATGAACTGTAATTCATGAGCAGATAGCATTCTAGTGATTAGACAGACTACAGTGCCTGCAGTGCAATTTTTAATAGCGCGTCCCTTCTAAAGCACGGATCCACCAGTTTCCAGGTGGCTACGGCGTTACAAATTAGAATAAAAATCAAATCTGTTTGCCAGTGACTAATACAGTTTGTATTAAAGCAGATGCTTTACCAAATTTGCATGTACACTTTGATATTTAGCTTTGTTGATCAAAATGATAATGAACATCATTAACAGGCTATCTGTTTCAGTTAAATAAATGGTTAGCTAGTTCAGTACAGGGGCAGTCTATGAAGAGAGGCCTGTTATAAAGTGCCCCCCTGCCTAGAATATTTTCCTTATGGTTCAGGTGAAAACAATTTCTACGGCACAAATAAGGGACAATATATGACAATTCTTCATTATGGCCCAGCTCAGTAAATGTACGGTTGGTGTCAGTATTTTAGGTAGTAGACGAGGGGCAGGGTGACAGCATGGCTTCATGATTTGCAAAGTAAAACTTGTTAATTAATCAAAATTTGGTGACTTTTGATTATTTTTGGTGTTTGGCTGGATGTGAGATCATTTCCAGGTGAGACATTAAAGAAAAGAATATACAGTAGAATAACAAAATATTTCAGCAGAATGAATTCAACACAGTCTCAAAAATAGTAAATGAATCCTTTCTCGTGAGTGAAGGTGACTGTTCTTACACAAGGGAGTATTTGCAACATTTCACAGGAAGCTGTTAATTGTAACTTAAGATTTGTCTACAAAATACCATAATAAACAAGTAATGTACGAGTAGTCGCTTCTGCTGCGCAGGAGGAGCGACTTTGCCTTTAAAAAGGGTGATTATGTCAGGTGGCATCTGTGGCAGGGGAGCACAACACCAGCAAAATAGAGAGCGTTGCTATAATGCTATCTGTTGTAACCAAAACTATGATGGTGAACCTGCTGTGCATTCATTACCACGAGTGTTTTTCACAAGTAATTATTCGCGTGAAGTAGATGTTCACGGTTAGTGAGTAGTGTTTTAAAGATGTGCTTATTGCTTTACTGTTACAAAAATTAAACAAAGACGTGTTGTAGACCAAATTGTTTACAATGTTGCAGGGCTTAGCCTCATCTGTCAACAACTATAAAACTGAACTCTTCTTGTAGATAAACCAATATGTAAGGTAACCATTTAGCTATATTGTTATTACTTCACATACAAAACTATTCTGAAAGAATTTTTATGACATTTCCAATAGCTAGTAAAAGTTCATGATATTAATTTCCCTACGAACGTTTTGCGAACGTTTTCATTATTGAATGCACGGCTGGTATCTAGCAAATTAGCAGATGTAGCATTGTAGATATCCATTTGAAGAAGTACATGCCACCCACGATTTCGCAATTCAGTATATTGTGCACTTTGAATAGGCAACATTTTTGTTGTGGCAGTGCTAGCTAGTTAGATACACATTAGCTGTTAGTGTGTCTTTTTCTCACCATTATGAATTTTCAGTTAAAACAGTTTCATAAATGTAAACATAAATGTATTTTTTTATTAAATTTATACATTTATTTTAAACATATTTTGTCATTGGTTAAATTCAAGTATTGTAAAATCATTTTGTATGTAAGTTGAATAAATGATAACTTCATCAATAATTGATACTTTTGATGATTTTACTTTTTTATATTTTGAGTTCTTCATGAACAAGAGTTCATCTTGTTAACATAACCAGAAAAAGCAATGCAGTCCGGAGCATCAAGACGACCTGTTCAAGTACTACAGGCATCACTGGAAAGCCAGTAGAGGTTCTTTTCCCTGTTTACATCCAGAGTGTGTTTTTGTACACAAAAGTGGCTTTAAAAACCCATCTATGGAGAGAACGTCCTAAAACAGACAAATGTACAGAAAACGCTGCTTTTCAGTGTGAATTATGTGAGTTTAAAGACATTTGGTCTCAGACAACATTTCTCCAAAATTTAGGAAGACAGAGAAGTTTGTTGTCCATGTTCAAATTGTCATTTTAGCAGCAAAAATCACAAAAGCTCACAAGACCGAGAAAGCACTAATTGAACCAAAAGCACACATTGGATGGCTTCCAGACATCTGTTTGTGCTGTAACTAATAGATATAAATTTGATACAGCTTCATCTTCACAAAATGTACCAGTTCAAGCTGAAGAAATACAGGCAGACAGTTAAAATTCTCATTTAGACCTTGAAGACAGGGAGTTGATACTGGAACATAAACTTGCAGCCTTGTTTCTGTGTATGCAGTCACAGGTGCATGTGTCCCAAAGTGCCTCTCAGCAGATTACTGACAATATAAGTGACACTCTGTCAATTGCAAAATCAACCACAATTTGTGCAATTGAAGAACTTCTGCTAAAACATAACTATAATGTTAATGGGTCCATTGTTTCCGATATTGTGGATACACTACAAAATCGAACCCATTTCTGAGTGTCACCACTGAAAAAGGTCCTCTTTTATCGAACCATAAGCAAAACATTTACTCCAAAAACAATTTCAGTGTAATTGAACCTGTAGAATGTGTGTTTATTAGGGCAAAAAAGCAAACATTTGTTCATGTTCCTCTTCTGAAGGCTTTGAAGGCTCTCTTGACTCAACCTCTTGAAGTACTTAAGAAGATGTGTCCTGTCAAGTAGAGTACACAAGGATATTACTGTTCATCTATTGATGGTAAATATTTTAAAGATAACAGACATTCATGTGGGTTTTATATTGATGATTTTGAAATAGCCTACCCTCAGGGAACTTCTCTAAAAAAACATAAAATTACACCACTCTACTGGGTCATTTTGAATTGGGATTCACAATACCGATCAAGTCTCAACTCAATCCAGTTGGCACTTCTTGGGAAAAGTTCTGAAGTGCAAGTGTACGGCTTTGAAGCATTTTTTGATCCTCTTTTACTCGACTTAAGGAGCATTGGGTGCTACTTGAACAGATTGGTGAGAATATTAGGGGAACCGTGTTCACTGTGTCTGCAGACAATTTTGGAGCTCATAGACTTGGAGGATTTCATTAAAGTTTTCATGTGGAATTTTGCTTAGCATCTTTGAATGCCATTCAAACTACAAAGGTGAGACAGGGACTCTTTCCACTTAGAAGTCGTGAGTAACATGACCAGTGCATTGCTGAGTTGAAGAGCAATGAGTTATTGACAAAAGTTAATGGTATGAAATCTGAAGGTGTTCTACAGAAACACCTATCCATCTTTCACACTATTACCGCCTTTCCTCTGGAAGTTCTACATGATTTATTTGAAGGGATAATACCTTTAGAATTGGCACTGTATCTGCAGAAATTGATTGATGACAAGTACTTTACCTTTGAGAAGCTCAGCAGCATTATCCACTCATTTCCATTTTCCTATTCAGTTAACCAACCTCAAAGAATTCCTAAGACATTTTACTTAAAGAAACAATTTGAGGAAATGGTCATGAGAATTAGACCCTACTAAAGCTGATCTCTCTCATGGTAGGTGGTATGATGGCTGAGGATGACAAGGCATGGGAACTGTTAATGGACTTAAAAAAAACATTGTGGAATTAGTGGTTAGTTCAGTATTATAGGAGGTATTTCTGTTATCTGGGGAGTAAGATTACTGATCATCGTTAGCTTTTCACTGTTTTTCCCACTAATGAAATGGAGGTTGTGTTCAAAACATCATTATCTTGAGCACTATCCTCTGGTTAATCTGTGGACAGTGTGCTTTGAGGAGAAACACAACTTTTTCCAAAAGATTTCAAAAATGCCCTCAAAATGTTGGCAAGTAAACAACAACTCATGATTGCTTATGCTTTGGACTCACAATATTGGACAGCCACTGGATGTTGAAAAATTGAAAATGGTCAAAATGTTGATTCTTGAAACACGGCTAAGGGCAGCAGTTGGGAACAAATATTCAAATCTGAATCCCTCGTCTCTGGCATTAAACGTTGCATGAGACTTTATACAGTAGAGGAATGATTCTGTCTTTTAGTGTCTGTAGTGGGTTTCCACAGTGCAGTTTGAAACAGATGTTTTCTGCCATAATTGTTTGAATTTTTGGCAGAATTGTTGAACTGAATTTTAAATGGTTGAAATTTTGGAGCAGATTTTTCTGACAAACAAATTTTTGACAGAATTGTTGAGCTGAATGGCTGATCTTTAAGCATGAAGGAATAGACAGTTTTATGGTATACAAGTTCATTTCTTTCAAATTGCGGTGTAAGGAAAAAGTTTTTTACCCAAAGCAAAGACATATTCAAATAAAGTTGACATATTTTGACTGAAGTGAAATCAGTAAGCTTTGTAAACTGAATTACGAGCAGTATCAGAGTTCTTGTGTGTTTTTTTGTTCAAACCACTTTACATTAGGTTACATTATTGCGGTTTGTTACTAAAATGCAGTAATTTTGTTTACATACAGAATGTTACTAAAGTGCACTTAAGCATTTGACATGCACAGTGTATTATACCCTTGTATTCTGTTTTGAAATGTTGTACAAGTATTTGTTTTGTGCCGTTCAAATCAGGATGTTGTAAAATTGATTCATGTATAATATGCATACAGAATTTGCTAATTGCCTTTAAGCTTTTCTTTTGTGCATTATACTTTTGTATTCTGTTTTCAACTGTTCTTTTGGATACAATGCTTTTGTGCAGTTGTATACAGTATGCTCTAAAATTGCATACTGAAAAAGTGCATACAGATTTTTTTTTTAATTCACATATTAAAATTCAATTCACTTATTAAAAATCTTATTAAAATTTAAGTTTACCATACATTGTGCATTATACTGATTTTGATGTAAAATGGAAAATTTGTACCTTGGTCAACTTTAAGGTATTGGTGGTATAATTATGAGAACTAAACAAAAATAGCTTATCCAATTCAAAATATAACATTTGAACAATTACTTTTGACAACCCTATTTGGTCAATATAGAACATTTAATTAGCACAATATTTTATTTCAATATGAGCCTACGTGTAGATTTTGTCAACACAACTCAAAAAAATTGTTTTATGTGACTTAAGTTGAGCAAACAAAAAATTTTAGGTGCAACAAGTCACTAACCATTTTTATGTTGGAGAAGCCTAATTTCTTTTTTACAGTGTGGTTGTACTATAAGAGGTGTTTCACAGTGTGGTTGTACTAGTTTGGCTGTTAATTTTACAGCAAAAATCTGACCTTCAATTTATGAGTGTGCCATTTTTTAAATTGAATGTTATTGTAAATGAAGAACGATACTGTGGTATTTTTACGGTAAAGTTCTGCAAACCACAGCTACCAGTTTTTACTGCAAATTTCACAGATGTGATTATTCAAATGTATTTTTAATTGAATATTTTATAATTGAATTATTTTATAGAGAACAATATTTACTATTGACAGAGTACTGTATAATAAAAAATACACATTAACTATATATAAATATATAAACATTTATGTGTAGAAGTATTCCTGAAGTGTGTATACATTTTTTTGGCTGACTCTGTATATATGTTTGTATGTGTAAGCTGCAGAAACAACTCAAGGATGATCAGTGGAAACAGGATGCACCTGAGCTGAATTTTGAGCTTCATGGCAAAAGCTGTGAATACTTATGTACATGTGCTTTCACAGTTTTTTTAAATTTTTAATAAATTTGCAAAAACCTCAAGTAAACTTTTTTCACATTGTCATTATGGAGTGTTGTGTGTAGAATTCTGAGGGAAAAAATGAATTTAATCCATTTTGGAATAAGGCTGTAACATAACAAAATGTGGAAAAAGTGATGTGCTGTGAATACTTTCCTGGATGCACTGTAGATATATATTTTTTGTTTTTATTGAATTACCTTTGTTTTTCAAAAAATCAATGCCTGTAAAGGCAAATGAAAGTAAGCAAAGTTTCATATTGGGAAAATTACATAATATCAGAACAGAACACACTGATTGAAATGGAAATCTAAATTCAACTCTGCCAGCACAGCAAAAAAGGTAGAATAACAAGTCACACACTGTCTTAATCAGGAAGTGTGCAAGCAAGTTTCAATCAGGAAGGATTGTAATTAGATATTAATCTCTGAGAGTGGTTTAAGCAGTCAGCACAGGAAATGTGTCTAATTCATGTCTGCTAGAGAATCACTCATGCTAAAGTATTATGTCTAAGCTTCATGATTACTGTATTGCACAACTTCTGTACTGCAGAAAGTAAGAATCCATTTTAGAATTCTCAATACATTTGGTGTTCTATTGGTTGTTGTATAATGGTTGCTACATTTGGTGGATGTTTAGGTAAACTTAAATTGGTCTTGTTATTTCTGATTGATATCATGCTTCATAGAGGGAATGTATTGTTACTCAGCAGTTAAGATGTCATTTCTGCTTTTTGAGCTATTGCTTTGAAATATATGCTAAACCAAAAGGATTTAGTGTTTCAGCTTCTGCAATCAATACATTTGTATGTATGCATGTATAGTATATGCTAGCATATATGTATTCTAGGCTAGAGGTTTGAGTTGGTTAGAAAATAAATAATAAATGATGGGCATGCAGTAAAACAATCAGTGATAGGGTGATTTGATGCGGCCCAGTGTGAAACAGACAGGAATTGATTATTTACATTTAAGGCTATGTTCACATTACTTGCTGAAGTGACTCACATCTGATTTTTGTTTTTTGTTTTTTTGCTTTAATGTGACACAGATCTGATCTTTTCTGTGTGGACACACAAATCTTTTTAAATCAGATTTGATTCACTTTAATATGTGGTCCTAAATCAGATTTGTGGCTACGCGACATGAACGAGAATGGCCAGATCAGAATTCAGAATGTAGCTTTTTGCCTATACGCATGCACTGAGTGTGTTGTCATCAGCCAGCAGGTGTTCTGTTGATTTGAGCTACCTATTGAGATATGCTACTTAGTGGTTGTGTTCTAGGTTTAAGGTTTAACATTAAGCTTTAAATCTCATGGTTAAGGTTAAGTTTAGGTAAAGGGCTACAGATCGAGTTTATTCTCTGCTAACGATTCTCACTACAGTAGCATTTTTCGACAAGGTAGCACAAATTTAGAACACCAGCAACACGGCAAAACAACATGGAGGAGAAATACATCTAACAAACTATTCGGTGGCTTACACTCTCTCCCCAGTCACTCACAACAACACTAGCCAATCATGGGTGTCTGTGAGCTCATGCGCTCTGAAGGAATGGATAGCGCTGTCCTCCGAGTATGTTACATTGAACCCTGGCGACGCATGGGAAAGCAGTTCGAAAAGAGGCAGCTGACTGGTAGCACATGCCTGAAGGAATGCCCATGAAGGAAGCACGTGATAGCCTCGCCCTCGCTCACCTCCCTGTTTGGTGGTGTCGTGCGACAGCGGAGAGACCTAACCGATGGGTGGGAATTGGATATGACCAAATTAGGGAGAAAATTTGGAAAAAAACAAAAAAAAGTCCATTGTGTAAGACTCAACCAAATGAATGCCCTTCCCTTACCCCTCTCTTTCCAAGCATGTATTAGAATGTATGGTGGCCGTCAGGTGCCTGTATGGTCCTTTCAAAAACTTATGTTCACACTCCATTCCTTTTTCTGTGCTAAATAATAAGTATGAATCTCCATGTTTCAAAATTTTGGTTCTTAAGCCTATTCTCCAACACCAGCAAACACTGATTTCTCTAATCTCATCTTCACTGTCTTCTTTTCTTCTTCTTCTTTGACATCCTCCTGGTGCTTCCTTCTGAATTCATGATGCCTCCTGTAAAAATGTGAAACCCGGAAGTTTCTCTCTAGATGTTTGTCTGTTCTGGGCTACTGTAGCGGAGCAACATGGCGGCTACATAGAGGTGGACACAAAGGGCTCATTCTAAACTTACAAAAACACAATGATACGTAGATACAGGTAAGTATACACTAATGAAAACATACTATATTCTGTTTCTGCTAATAGATCCCCTAATAGGTCCTACACAGTGGATAAGATAAAAAAAAAATTGCACCATGTCACATAACTGAAAAGAGTAAAGTCCTATGTCTTAGGGAAGACTTTCCCTGCATCAGAAAACTTAAAGGGACAGCTGTAACTCAAAGCATTGACTGAAGTCTTATTTTATAAATAACTCGTCCTTACAGAAATCTTCACTAGATCAATGATTCTTGCTTGTTAATAAAACAACACTTTATTGTTAGGCTTATATGAACTTGTATATATGTTCCTGTGAACAAGTTGTTACTATAGAAATGGTCATGTACTTTACAGAAAGAACAATAATATATACTTGTAATGTGACTTGCAGCTGATACCACATCATAATTGCGTGGTTATAGAAAATCAACATCTGCTGACTAATCAGATTTTAGAATGAACTGTAATCAGTGTGGTCAGCACAGATGCTCTATTTATATGTTTATTAGACAACTATGTGTTGCTTTTGTTTTGCCTACCTGTTCATTTTCCTTCTTAGACAAAACAAACTTTAGCTTTGTGAATTGTTTATTGCTTGCACCACCACTTTGGTCAGCCTCTACATTTAGGGAAATAGATTACAATATTAAAATAATTAGACAAAAAAAACCAGCTGAACATTTTAGGAGGGCTGAGGCAGCTTGTCAATAAGAACAGTGCCATACATCTTAAATGACTAATTACCTTTTTTTGAGTGACCAGTGATTTTAAAAAGTGTTCCTATTTGACAGATATAAGCATATGATACTCTGATTTGCTCACCTTTCTAGATGATGTGCAATCGCAGGCCAGCAAGCTCACTGCTCCCCAGCTTCCATGCAGTAATTAAAAATCTAATGATGTTGTAAACACAAGAACTGACTTAGTTTTAAAGGAAAGGGGTGGTCTCACTAAATGCGTAAATTTAGTTCATTTTTTTATATATACAGTTTGCAGCAGTCCATATACACATTTTTGAAAAAATTATCCATTCATTCATCTTCAGTAAGTGCTTTGCAGGGCATCATGCATGGACACATTCACACACTCTTTCACACCTAATTTAGGGCAGTCTATCCACCTACAGTAATAAATAATTTAAAGAGCATGCTCTGGATGAATAGCCAAACATATGCCAGCCTGCATATTTGCTGGAAAATAAAACAATTTGCACACAATAAGCACGCAATGTCATTATATCTATGTATCTCAATGGAAGCTAGAGGACATATATCCACACCTAGTCTATTTTTAAGGCTTTTCTGTAATTCAAAGTCCAGAGTAAGGAGAAGATCAGGTATTCTGACAAAAACATTTTGAAGTATGAAGTATGGGGGCTCTTAGCTAAAAAGGTAGAATGCTTGGAGTTTGAAAAATACTGTGTGCAGATGTCAGTGAGAGGAAAGAGGAATGAAACATATAGGATTAGCACAGCATGAAAGGGAGATCTGGAAAGCAAGAGTAAGTCATTTCTAAATGGAATTCTGATTTATTTCACTATTTCTATACTAGAAATAATCTTAAAACATTCTTTAAACAAACTTCAAAAAGCTATTGAAGAAAAGCTAATTCAGATATTTGACCTTGCTGTGAGATTGATTCTGGATCATTTCTAAAATTGAATTAATTCATCTACTATTTATAATGATGATTCCATTAAAAAATCCTACAAACATTCAACCACTCTGTGGCAGCGGGGGCATGGTCAAGTGTGAGCTGTGGATGGAGAGGAGATAGGTTGAACCAACAGGTAATGGATGATGATTCTCAACTGTGTCTAATCAACATGGAGTTTACTAATGTGGGATTTTGTGTGCTTTCAGGGAGAGAAGCTAGTAACCAGAGAGAGAGAGTGCGCTGAGTAGCACTGAACCATGTGTTTGTGTGCTGTCTGCAATAAAACCTCTGAAAAGCGAAGCCTGCCTCCCATTTCCTCATTTCCTCCAAAAACCAACACATTGTTCTTGAGACTAGCAAGAAACTTGGATGTATGGACACACAAGTACAACCCAAAAATATAATGTCTCTACCACTTACTGACAGTGGCTTAACAATAGCAAAGTCAGAGACCACTCATGAAAATGCAGTAAAAATTTTATATAAAATGTTATATTACTATTTATATTATTAGTAATAACAAATAATATTTCAAATAGTTGCATGAATTTCACAATTAGTATTTGGTACACTATACTGTCAAAAGTACAATCCTGGGCAAAAATAATTAGACAAATCCAATATTGCAAAACATAAAGCTTTTAATGGCCTAAACAAAAATCACTAGGCAGGCCCAGGCCCACTTCACAGGCCCAAGAGTGGCATTACCACTGTACATCAGGGGAGCTCAGCTATTGGATTTTGTCCCAGGAGAAAAAGTTTGTTTTTTTTTACCCATGTTACGCTCTAAATTACTCATGAAGTGACAAGGGCCCTTTCAGATCAGGAGTTGAGGAAGTCAGATCAGGTGATCAAATAGAGGCAATGCACTACAAATACACCACCTCAATATCCTTAACCCATGGAGAGAAATGTTGCCTGTGGCTCTAGCAATGGTGGTTCCTGTGAGTAAGGAGCAGGGCCTGGGGGTGCCCTTAAAAAACTCAGTTCATTTCTCCCAGTCCCCCGAGGAGACCATTCCTTGCTGTCCCATAGAGTACATGTTGCCCAGTTGCAATTTTCTGATGTGTTTACACCTCTATTTGGGTGCGCAAACCTCACAGAGAACCACATTAAGACTCCCCAAGGAATTGTGTTATGTACACCTGCCAGTTATCCAATCACAAAAAAATGTAGTTTGAGAGGAACTCAAGGCTATGATTGACATGGGAGCAATAAAGAAGTCCCACAGTGATTGGAGCAGCCTCATCTTGGTGCCCAAGGTCTGTTCAGGTTTAGAAAAGTCAAAATAGTGTCCAAATTTGGTGCACACACAATGCCATGCATTGATGAACTTCTTGATCTATTAGGTGCAGCTTACTTTTATTTAGTACTAGATTTATCCAAGGAGTATTGGCAGATTCTCTGGACAATAATGTCTTTTTCCACTCTGTTTTGGTTAGAGTAATTTTACACCCTTCCATTTGGTTTA
Source organism: Parauchenoglanis punctatus (assembly GCA_030068025.1). NCBI lineage: Eukaryota > Metazoa > Chordata > Actinopteri > Siluriformes > Auchenoglanididae > Parauchenoglanis > Parauchenoglanis punctatus. Next base: position 12,437 of record JAQQZU010067928.1, read on the forward strand.
TTTGGCAAGCTGGCAATGTTTCAACATCACATGGACAGAATATTCCACTCACATAGCGAAAGGCAGTTAGAATTTAAACTGTATTGTACTGTTGCTGCTGGCACGCTTCACGAACCTACACCAATGCCTCTGTCGTGTGATAGTTCCTAGTGGCTCGGGACACTGTCACACAGCAGCTGAGTAATGGCAAACGGCACTGTAGCAGGGAAGTTGAATAGTGGCTTGCAGCATTGCCTTGCGGTAGTTGTGCTGTAGGCTTACCAGTTTACCTTTTGAAGTCTACATGTCAGTTGTTTCCATATATGGAAAGAAATATAACATGGGGGTGCAATGGCTAGCGATGCCGCATACAATGTTTTCACCCCATATTTGATTCTCCACCCCACTTATTTGTTTATGAGTCTTTTTGGAAAAACAAGTGAGTGGAATGTCTGGCCTATACGTTTTTACCTTCAGCTGAAAGAAGTGTCATTTGCATTAGTTGGGAGTGTTTTGGCAACCTTTCTGATACTGCCAGTATTCTGTCAATTTGTGCTAATTTACAATAGGCTACCCAAGCATTTATGCCAACACTAAATATTATAGATATTATGGTTATTATCATTATAACTATTATAGTTAACTATTATAAATATTCTACTAGTGAAACCAAAGGGTATATCGTTACATGTTTTGAATTTATGCTTATTTTAGGCAAATGTATCAGTGATATCATAACTTAATTTGTGGTCTTTTGGCCTGCTTTAACTTTCTGCATCCACCTACAGCCTTGGCATTTTATTTGAAAGCATGTTAGGCACGCTACTTGACTATGTTTACCGAACCGAAAATAAAAGAGACACTATTGGCCAGTGTTGGCTATCACCTCAAAATCATTATTAACAGGAACATTAAACCAAACAACTTCAGTAAATTTAAACAAAATAATTTTGTTTGGAATGGAATTAACTTTTCTGGAGTCATGTAATGTGGCCAGTTAGCATTTTGATTACAGTTATTGTGTCACAGCACTCGCGTCGTCGAGGCACAGCTGCGACACAAGTGCAGGATCAGGAGACAGAGATAAAAGCAGTACAGTGTTTATTTGACACACAATGGTCAGAGGTACAAACACGGCAGGCAAAAGAGTAATCCACAACAGAAAAGGGTCAGTCGATCGGCAAACGGCACATCAAGGATAATCCAAATAGCGGTAGTCAAAACACAGAAAATAAGTCCAAAACACAGTAAGCAAATGTGGGTATGAAAACCACTGGGCAATAGTGTCTTGGGGCTAGACCAAGGCTTCTCAAAGTCGAAGCGCATACGGAAGTCCTTTTATACACAGCTAATCAGTCCATGAAATGAGATGCACCTGTCTCCATAGATTAGCCTAATGCCTGGGAAGTGCGCATTTCCGTGACAAAGATGGAGAAAGCACCGCGTGCGTGGCCGAGATTTCACACAGCGCTGTGCGTGGAGTAAAGAGTGGGTCATGACAGAACCCCCCCCAAAGGTGCTTCTCCTGGAGCGCCCAAAGAGATTGCTTCTTGGGGTCCTGGACCTGTAGGGGCAGGCCTATCTCTTGTTTCTACCATGCTGAATTTTTGAAACGATGAGGGCGTGGGTAGAAACTCAGGCAGGAACTCGGGTGTAGAAGCAGGTTTGGCTGGGCACATTGGAACAGGAGCAGGCTTGATGAGCATGGCAGGAACAGGAGCAGGCTCGGAGAGTTGTGTGACTGGAACTTGAGCAGGCTCAGAGAGCTACAGCACAGGAGCTTACGCTGTGATTTGAGCTGCGACAGGAACTGGCGCTGTGACTTGGGCTGCTACAGGAACTGGCACTGAGACTTGAGCTGTGACAGAAACTGACTCTGAGACTCAAGCTGTGACAGGATCAGGTGCTGAGACAGGCACTGAGACTTGCGCGGGAAAAGGCGCTGAGACTTGCGTGGGAACAGGCGCCGAGTCTGTGACTGGAACTGGAACCGAAACAGGAACAGACTCCATGACTGGAACTGGAGCAGGAGTGGGTTCCATGACTTTTACAGTCTCTTTGACCTCTTTGGGAACATTCTCTGTGACCTCAATGGGAACAGTCTTCGAGGCTTGGTCCAGAATGGGTGCTTTAGCTTGAGTGGGATCTGGTGAGTTAGCTTGAGCTGGAATGTGTTCAGTAGCTTGTACTCTCACTGGAACAGGCTCTCGAACATGCTCTGCAACTTGTACTGGAACAGGCTCTGCGACCGGCACTGGAACAGGCGTTAAGATGGGAATTGGAACAGGCGCTGAGACGTGTACATGAACAGTCTCTGTGGCCATGACGTGAACAGTCTCTGTGACCGTGATGTGAACCATCTGCTTGACCTTGACGTGAACAGTCTCTTTGACCTTGACAGAAGAGGGCTCTGGCCCAGTGACTTGGACAGGAATAAGCTCCATGTGAGTGACTGTGGCTTGAACTTGAGTGGAAACTGGAATAGACTCCTCGTGAGTGACCTTGGCTGAAATGGGAGCGGAACTAGGAACGGGAACAGGCTCCACGTGAGTGACCTTGGCTTTAACATGAGTGGAACTAGGAACTGGAACAGGCTCCATTATAGCGACTTTGGCTGTAACAGGAACTAGGAGCTGGAACTGAAGCGGGCTCAGTGAGAGCGACTTTGGCTGGAACAGGAGCGGGCTCTGGGAGAGTGACTGTGACCGGAGTAGCTTCTGACCCTTGTGGCAATCCAGACTTGGGTTCAGGCATAGTCTTAGTCACATACTCAGGCGAAGAGGGAACAGGAACAGGAGTGAGCTCCATGAGAGCGACTTTGGCTGGAACAGGAGTGGGCTCTGGGAGAGCGACTGTGACTGGAATGGCTTCTGACCCTTGTATTGATCCAGACTTGGGTGCAGACTTGGAATTGGGCTCTGGCGTGGAACCAGACTCTGGCTATGGCGTGGACTTTGGCTCTGGCATGGACCCGGGCGTGGTAACCTCCTTTTCGGACATTTGAGGGGGCTTCGGCGTGATAGCCTCTTCTTTGGCCATTAGAGGGAGCTTAGGAGTGAAAGCCCCTTTTTCGGCCATTTGAGGTAGCTCAGGAGCGGTTGCCTCATACTTTGCCTCTGGAGGGGGCTCTGGAGTGGTTGCCATTTCTTTGGCCATTTGAGGGAGCTGAGGAGCGGAAGCCTCTTTTTTGGCCACTTGAGGGAGCTCGGGAGCGGTTGACTTATTCTTTGCCTCTGGAGGGGGCCCTGGAGCAGTTGCCTAATTTTTTGCTTCTGGAGGGGGCTCTGGAGCAGTTGCCTCCCTTTTGGTCTCCGGAGGGGCTCTGGAGCGGTTGCCTCCTGATTTAAAGCATCATAAAACCAGCCAAGTGTATCAGCAAAGTCTTTAGGGTTTAGTAGATCTGGATGCTGCATGCTAATAAGGTTCTCGGCATACCTGCGTGCAGGTCCAGTGAGCCAATATATCATGCACCTCACCCATATGGGGTCTGAAGGTCTAGGCTCCATCAGGCTCGCCCGGAAAATACAGCAGTGGAGCAGAAACACACATGGAGGTTCCTTCACCCCATCGTACATCTCAGGTAGTTCTATCTCCCACTGTTGCAGAAACAGGGTTGGCATTGTTGGCATAAATCCATCCTGAATCCATGGAGATCCTGCTGTGTCCTTGTTCTGGTGAAGCATTCTGTCACAACAATCTCACGATCGATGCATAGCTGAGACACAAGTGCAGTATCAGGAGACAGAGTTAAAAGCAGTGCGGTGTTTATTTGACACATTCAATGGGCAGTGATACATACACGGCAGGCAAAAGAGTAATCCACAACAGAAAAGGGTCAGTCGATCAACAAACAGCACATTAAAGATAATCCAAATAGTGGTAGTCAAAACACAGAAAATAAGTCTAAAACACAGTAAGCAAATGCGGTTATGAAAACCGCTCGGCAATAGTATCTCGGGGCTAGACTAATGCTTCGCAAAGTCAATGCGCATACGGAAGTCCTTTTATACACGGCTAATCAGTCCGGGAAATGAGATGCACCTGTCTCCGTAGATTAGCCTAATGGCTGGGAGCAGGTGCTCCTGGGAACTGTATCTCCATTGATTCACGGAAGTGCGCGTTTACGTGACAGAGATGGAGAAAGCATCGCGTGCGTGGCCGAGATTTCACGGCGCGCTGTGCGTGGAGTAAGGTGCGGGTCATGACATATTGGACTATGTGATTTGGAAAATTAAATAATATAATAGAAATAAAAGGTAAATCATAAATTATAATAACAAGCACAGTGAATATTTTGGCAATTGGTATAGACTAAACCTCACATAGTTGAATACAGCCACCTTCCCAATTAAAGACATGATGTAAACCTTTTTCCACCTTAAATTTGACATTGCAAAGCATAAAAATAAGTGAAAAATCTAAAAGTTTTAAGGGAAAAAAACTTACAATAACATAGTTGCATAAATGTGTACACCCCTAAACTAATACTTTGTTGATGCACCTATTGATTTTATTACACCACTCAGTCTTTTTGGGTAAGAGTCTATCAGCATGGCACTTAGCAATTCACTTAGAAGATGAACCATCTTCTTTTGGTTAAGCCATTCCTTTGTGGATTTGGATGTATGTTTTGAGTCATTGTCATGCTGAAAAGTGAAATTACTTTAAATCTTCATCTTACTAGCAGACAGAAGAATGTTTTACACTAAAATCGACTGGTATTTGTAGCTATTCGTGAATCCTCCACCTTCATAAAAGCCCCAGTTCATGCTGAAGAAAAGCAGCCCTAAATCATTATGAGAGCTCCCCACTGCCTAATTCTTGGTAATAATTCTTAATAATTCTTGGATTATAAGAGCTGTATTATTGATGCAGCTGCCGCAGGGAAAATCACAACCTCCTCGTTGTCCCCCGACCCAAGATTGACATGATCATGCATCTGGCCCACAGGTGAGCCCACAACATGCTGGGGAAAGTCCAGGACTGCTTCCACTGGCCTGGAATGGTGGCTAAGTTAAAAAATTTCATCCAATGATGTTCCCATGGTCCAGCCCCATCATCATAGTGCCAAAGTCCGATGGAAATCTCAGGCTCTGTAATGTCTTAAATGGAGGCTGAATGTGGTCAGCTACCCTCTGCCACGAGTGCATGACCTCATTGAGAGGCTGGGAAAAGTACGGTTCACATCCACCATGGATCTAACCAAAGGCAACTGGCAACTCGAACCCGAAGCAAGGAAGAAGACAGCCTTTAGTACCACCAGGGGCAGCACAGAGTCCTCCTCTTATAACATCATTTTCTGATTAAAAGAAAGTTATGAATATCAGAAAAAACATCTATGGTGCAGTCTGACTTTGTGTATGTTATTCTTTCATATGCAGGTTTATTTAAAAACCTAAAAAAGGCAAAGGGTTTCATTTTGGTTACTGACGTTAAGGTTGGGTTTAGGTAAATCATAACATACATTCATAGCATAACATAACATTGCACAAAGTCAACGGAAGACAAATACAAATATAGTAAGACAAACATGTCTGTGTGTGTGCGTGTGTGTGTGTGTGTGTGTGTGTGTGTGTGTGTGTGTGTGTGTGTGT
>JAQQZU010068033.1:0-17993 GCA_030068025.1 Parauchenoglanis punctatus
TATATATAAACATTTTTATTACACTTTTATGAGGGACCTAAGGGGAAAAAGTGTAACTTCATTTTTAAGGAACCCCAAGGGTTAATTATCACTTTAAAGGTGCTATATGTAAGAATTTTAGTTTAAACCATTAAAAAATTATCTAAACTTATCAAAAGAATGTGAAGAAATAACAGTTTTGATGTTATGTCAAAGACATCTATGTACTGTGCTGTAGAGATCAAGTCAGTATGCTAACCAGCTAGCCCTGAGACAAGATGGTCCATAATATACCACTTTGTAGATCAAGAGGCGATAATGAGTCACTGCAGTATCCAATATTGGAAGTAGTGCTGCGCCGCCTGCACAGTGGTTACCTGCTTACCTTTTGGCTGTGCCCCATTTCCTTATTTTGCACACTCCCTCACTCACTCCCTCGCTCCCTAAAGGTGAAAGTTCATGAAGCCATCAAGGGAGTGATCAAGTGAGGGGGTAGCGGTTAGAAAAGTGGTATCAGGTCACCCTTGTAGCCTTGATGGTCCGCCTCTTATGTACGACATCATTACTGAAGCAAATGGAGCACAAAAGGGCAGCGACCTTAAATGCTTTTATATCCACTGTTAAATGTGTCAGAGACTGTACGCATGTTAATCAGTTTGGCACAGTTTTTTGATGTACAACTTGGAACAATGTTCAATGGTCATTGCGTTTATGGAATATTAAAGCTTAATTTTGCCTAGTTAAGAACAAACTAATTAAAAAACATTTGCTTTTAAAAATAGCTTATTTATTTGTGCATTTGCACATATGTCATTACTGGGAGTATTCGAAATGCCAGTAACCTTCAGTCGAATTATTTCCTCGCTCTTCGTTCGCCTTTAATTAACATTAAATTATAATTACATATATAATAGCAAATGAACAGAACGCTATGAACCAGTCACGATCATTGCTATTATGAGTAATGATGAATAAAACAAATTTTATATGCTTATATTGATTAAATCACATCTTTTAACATATCTTTTTATATAAATTTACTGGCTCGAATACATTATCATTTCGATTGTAGTAACTAACTCATAGACCGTAACATGGGGATGCTCCACATAGTCGAAGTCTAATCTTTTGTTTAAGTCTAATTTAATGTTTTTGTTTGTTTGTTAACAAGCTGCACTTTTGTTTCGTTGAACTAACTTGTTCCACATCATCAAATGTTGTCCACACAACATTTGAAAAAAAGGATACGTAGTAAATTGCTGGGAAATTAGACACTTTGTGATGTGCTGTTTTGGAAAACAAAATCAAATCAGCTTTGCATTGTTAATTATTTTCCTGTAACGACACGCCCTGTTGTGTTTAATGCTGCATTCAACTAGAGATCATCACTCGTAATTTCCAATTAGGAAAGAAAAACCAAAATATGAAAATAGACCAAAGAAAATGCCTCTTTTACTCAGTCTCTTCAACGCCAAGTTCAGGAAGTGACGTCAAACCAACATGGCCACTCAGCATCAGCAATAAAAAAAAGCAGAATTTCTTACCTTTAAATATGTTATACTGTATATACAATTATTTACTTTAGGTCAATCAACATACAGACATATTTGCTTATTAAATCTAACACTTACTATACAGTTCACTGTTTTAAGGAGGAAAAAAAAAATACATCACCCATCACAGTTAGCCGGCCAGCTTGTTGATAATTGGGGGAATGGGGTAAGAAAAAAAAAAAAAAAAAAAAGGCAGAGGAGGCATCCATGTTTTCCCCCCCACTTTATACCCTGCATGCACGGAGATCGAAAAGGTCATTCCGAGCTCCACCTTCTCACTTTTGAGTTTAGCTGAATGCAGCATTATTCTTTACATTGTTATCCTTTATCATTATTACTCCTATACTCTGACAATTTCATGATGTGAATTCCAACCAACACCAGAGCACACACAGCTGCCATAGGGCTACAAGATAAAATATGGCGTTCCTGTGTGCTTATTACTGTTCATTACTTCTGTGTTACATTTCTCAAGACAAACATCTGGTGCCTCTAGTGACAAGAGCAATGGAAGCAGCGGAAAAATACCATTCGATTTTTCATCTCTTCTTCATAATTAACTGACTATCTGTTCGTAAACTCATGGTCAGATTTTTTTTTTTTTTAAATAAATAACACCACCCTCCACACATTTAAATATTAAAATAGGGCAGAAGGCGAATCCTCAGTTCCAGTGAAGATCTTTTTAAATGTTTGCAAAATCTGCTCCTGTTCATTGTAAGTGCTGACCCACTTCTCCCCCGAGCAGGGCAAAGCACCCAGTAATGTTTGCTAAATATGTAGTTCCTTAATTGGTGCTATAATGAGGGTTAGATTGAGCTTCATCCACTGAACAGCTCCAGTGTCAACCCGACCAAGAACAACGCGTTACCATCCTCATTTCGTTTAGTCATTTGTAAAACACCTCCTTAAACATGCTGAATGTCGTTTTTTTAGTGCTCGGACTATGACTACAATAAAAAGGTTACCCAGTTACTTCTTACAAACTAGTGAATAAAGCCTGATGCATTTGGACACAATCCAGCGGATTTGTTTTGATGGTTAAAAACTGCATCCGGATGTTTTGTTGAGAGTTTTATTATTTTTCTGGCTACATTGGCTTGGAATGAAAGAGCAATATAACATGGTAAACATGGAGAAATAAGATCTTTTTTCCATTCAGTGCTTTCGCATGCAATGTTTTGCCTTATTTAGCCAAACTTGGACATGGTCTACAAAACTCCTTTAATTACTATGGCTTCTGGTACTTAACCAGAAATCTTCAAGAATGAATGATACTTACATTGACCAATCCAAAGTAGTGTTCATTAATGGGGAACTGCTCTGGACCAATGTCTTTCTCCAGAGCAGAGGCATTGGTGCCCTGCAGAGGGAAAAGAGAGAGAGACGAAACATCAAATAATCAAGTATTTCATGCACAAGTAAAACATTCAGCCATTATTTTATAAAACACTCAGTCTTGCAAAAAAAAAAAAAAAAAAAAAAAAAATCAACTGCAGCTTGCACTGAACAGAGATTAGATACTAGATGAGGACAAATAAAGCCAGGCCACTAAAAACACGTGTCTTTGCGTGCATACGCCAACGTGACAGCGAGTACGTTTTGTTCCCAGGCTGAACCATTTGGACTTAATGGTGTCTTAAAGAAATAGGTGCCAGAGCAAAAAGCAGCCTGTATTACCCAAAGCCTAAGAAAACACTCCGTTAGCCTTAGCAATCGATATAAATATCCAAGTAGTTGGATTCTGCCAAGCTTACAAAGCTCTGGTCACATTTTTACCTCGTCTGTCTGATACGCAAGCATGCCATACAAACATCCATTAAGAGAAATATTACATCCGTAGCTCAGGTCACGTACCGAACGACTGCCAGTTGACGGTGGTTAAGCCTCCTGAGGAAACTGGCTCAGACACTTGTGATTTTACAAGAAAAGTATTTGTATTTGGCAGCTCTCATCAGACTTTTAATGGGTACAGTATGCTCTATGAGCAGAAAAGTATCCAACTATCCACAGTTCATAGCTTACATGTTCCTGCCAATATAAATCTAATTCCTTCATCAGGAAACAACAAAAAACCAAAAGGGCAATAGATGAATTTTCAAGCCCTCGTTTTGGTATGTTTAGGAAATGTTAAATTCCTAAAAGCTAAATGTTTAAGAATTTAAAATCAACAGATGTTTTTCATTTTTGTATTCCAATTTGCTGACAGGCACCAACATGTGCTTCCTCCGAGGCACCTTTTCGAATAGCTGCTCATGCTGCATCACAATGTAACTGAACACTCCGAGGAAAACGCTATCCGCCCTCTTCTGCACACGAGAGAGTAATAATGTCATCATTCCCACCCAGAGAGCACGGCCCGTTTGGTCTTAAACTGGCAATCTTCTCATGACAGGGCAAACACTTTTCTGTCGCACCACTCGGAAGCCTACAATATACTGTATGTAAATGGTATAACCGCTAATTAAGCGTTAGTTTAAAAAGAAAAAGCTGAAATCATGATGAATGAACGGACATGCTAGGTTCTATTCCAGTGGTGCAGTTGTTACCACAGCTGTTTTAAACCCCTGAGTTTTAACATGTTCCTTTCTGAGAATTGGCTTGTCTTTTTCTTGGTGTGGGCTTTCCTGGTTCTGAAAAAAAAAAACCCACATCAACATGCAACATGCTTAAGCCTTATTTACTGCCCAAGCGGTGGGGTAGCGCTCATCCAGTCTTGAAGGTCTTGACATGCACAAATCCGAGTAAACGTTTTGAAGGTCTGACTGCTACACAGGACACAAGGAACCTTTTCCCCCAGAGAATAAGAATCCTTCAAGCTACAGCGTTGATCATCTGATCCAGGAGACTGAAAAGAAAGATATGTAAAGCCAGCAGACCTGTCCTGTGGAGGAGAACCAGAACTCCAATGGCATAGAAGGGTGCCTTTAGATGTCTACATGGACTATCTGGACTCTGTTTTTATTTGGTCTGTCTGGACTCCTGTGTCAAATTTGAGTCCTTACAGAACATACTGCAAATTCGTTAACATAACAAAAAACAACCGTTCTTGTCATAAATTTACAACTGAAGAGGGATGGAAAATCCAAGGAAAAACAGTGGGTCTGTTATGCTCCATGACACCTTGTTGGTTTGGCTCCACTTCTTACCTTAGAGTTAAGGATCCCTGCAGATTGATACTAATTTCTTATGATTGATCACCTTTACCATCTATCCTGATGGGAATCCTCTCTTCCAGGATGACAGTTTCTTCATGCACAGGGCACGAGGGCTAACTGGATGGTTGGAGGAGTAGTAAATCATAAGCTATGGTCTTCGTCAGCAATGAGTAGTTTTGTGGCCTCACAGCACCAGGGTACTGATTGGTGGACCGGCTATGCTAAAATTGTCAACTGCCATCTTGTACATGGTGTATTCCTGCATAAATTCAGGTGTTCCCAGGATCCACTACTCTTTTGACTAGCATAAAGTGGTTACTTAAAAGATGGACGAGGTTTTGCAGTGGTGTTTCCCAGCTAATCATGAGACACGTGACAGGTCTGTCACTAAATCGCTAAAGCATATTTGGAATCTTTTTCAGGAACCCAGGAACCTTAGATGCTTTTCCGCCACAGGAACCAGGGTCTATTTTAGATCCTGGGTTTTTACTTTTTTTTGCAAAGAAATACTGGATTGAAGCTTTTCATACTGAAGCTCACTGACTGGTCAAATGCAAGCTTCACAGGATAACTACCCCTCTTACCGGTCATCTTATCAACCTGCATTTAGCACAAAATATTACTTATACCAAAGACGGTGCGGCAAAACGTTCCTACAACATTTCCTATATACACACACAAGCGGCAAGCCAAAAACAGTGCCCGAGTGTATAGAACTCTGGTTCAGCAATGCTGTTACAAGAACATTTCGTGTGGGTTAATCTCTTGGCCGTGAGTGCAGAGTAATACACATTCAAAAAGAATTCAAAGCTGCGTTCCAAACAGCATGCACGGAGTAGGCTGCTTAAATAGAAATGACATCAAAGCTGAACTGATATTTTCTGTTTACTACAGTATGGCTTGGGATCCAGTACAAATATTGGTGACTCATGAGGGTATAAATAATCTGCTGATCAATGAAGTGATTCTGATCAACCCCAAATAAAGATCATCTGTTTCTGTAGAATTTTCTTGACATCTTTTTGGTTTCATCCGACTGCTGAAGCCATGGTCCGTAAAAAGAGTTTACAAAGAATGGACAGGATCTCATTTTTGAAAGGTAGCAATCAGAAGAGGGGAAAATGATCAGAAGACATTAGATGTAACACCATCAACAAATAAAGAGCATCACAGGAACATGAACCAAGAACAGGCCAGAACAGAACAGACGGAAGGACAAAAAGAAAATTAGACATCAAAGGAACTGCAGAAAAAAAAATATCACAAGTACTGCTCACTCCCTAGCCTAGACGAAAGCCTTTTATCACTAAAAAAAAAAGGGGGGGGGGAAATAAGAAAAGAATTTATTAATAAATAAATAAATCCAAGCCTAAATCACCACAAAACAAGCAGCAAAATGTTGTTTTGTCTAATGAGACCATGATAGATTTTTTTGGATGTAATTCTAAAAGATATGTTTAGCACAAAAGACAAGAAAGCTGATGACCTAAACAGCACCATATCACCGGTGAAGCATGGTGGTGGCAGAATCATGCTATGGGACTCTAGTCAAGACAGAAGAATCATGGATAGCTCCAAATACCAATCTGTACTGGGTCTCTGAAGAAAAACCTTCACCTTCTAGCACAATAACGACAAAAAGCCAATGATAAAAAAAAGTCAGCATATTTTGGAACGGCCTAGTCTGAGTCCAAATTTAAATCCTATCAAAACCCTGTGGAATGACTTGGAAAAGGTTGTGCACAAGAGAGCCGTTCACAACTTGATTGATCTGGAGCATTTTTGCAAAGAGGCGTGGAATAAAAAAAAGAAAAAAAAAAGAAAATGCATAATCAAAAAAAAAAAAAAACCAAAACCCTGTCATTTTACTAAAATGCAAACTAAAATACAGATGGCAGAATCATGCTTAAAGACACAGATCAGACGAAGGCGTGCACAGACCGATGGCAATTAAAACAGAATTTCAACTGACTCTTGTAAATTTGCAGCTGTCTAACCACACAAATCCCAGAGTCAGGATAAATCAGATTACTAGCATTCACTAGCTTCACACCAAATTAGAGAATAAATAAATGCCTTACCTATTCAGCCTGAATCGGTTTTCCTCTTATCGATTATATCATTCTCTCTTGCTTTTCACTTCTCTGATTGGATGCCTGTCGATGGCTGAGGCAAAATTGCATTTAATGAATCTGAGCTGTCGTATGATGTGTGTACGAATTTCCAACCAACCACCCTTGCCACAGCGCTGACCGTGAATCATCACAGGATAGTCAACTCTCAGCAGCTCAGGAACATCGTGTTATAGAGTTTTTATCACCTGACTCAATAACTCACTAACCCTGGCACCAGGGACAAGAACATTTCATGTCTGGTCAATTAGTTTCAGTCACCTTGATGCTACAACCATTTAAAGGTGAGGTCATAGGTACTAATCTGATACACTTTTTGTCAAATTCAGGGAATATCGCCTCACGGTCCACTAGCTGTCTGTTGTGTGTGTGTGTTGAAAACAATTCTAGCGCTTGTGCACAGCCCTGGCCCTCTACATGGGGAAACGGAGAACGTGGCTCAGACCGAGCAACACAACACTACTCCAGCCCGTCAGTAACAGCCAATCACAGCCAATTCCAGCCAATCACAGGACGGGGGGAGATGGGGGTGTCGTTGCCTTGGCAATGCACGACCATGAATGGGGGGGGCGGAGCTTCTGAAGGGAGGCGTGCATTTGTTTGGCTTCCTTCTCCAGAATTGTAGATCATTCCTTTAATGATCACAAAAAAAACCCTTTTATAGCAAAAACAGCACTAAACAGCACGTTTAATTTCAGCTTCCTCCGTGCTCACTACTGTTAGTGTCTTGTAATGCCACATCTGTTGTGTGGTTTTTCACACGTTTGTTGTTTCATTTAATAAGCATGGTCTCTGCAGTGCACTGGAAACCAGGTAATCATCCAGACAGTGGAGCTCTCGTTCAAGACAGTTCCAGTAACTTGGTGAAAATGTGCCCAATATTACTCAGAGGTAAGACACAGGCTAGTATTCCATGTACAGTATTAATAATGCATAGAGTCACCTAATAGGACGTGTAGAGGAGGCAGAGAATAATGAACAAGCAACAAAGGTGCAGGGTTTCACTTTGTTAAGTGGTATGAAAGACAGGCTGTTTTTCATCAAGGGATTCATTAGCACCGCGTTAAAAAGTTCACCGGGTCGTATAATAAGTTACCTGTGTTATGGGACAGCGTATGAAACAGAACAGAGATCCATCTTATTTAATCTTTGAGTCAGGTAATATGAAGATATAATATTGATATCATGATAAATGAGGTCACAGAACCCTTTTGTGAGATATCATGATATTTCATTATAATTTCTGAAGCAGCTGATTTCATGTTAGCGATTTAAAATTTAAAAATTCAACTTTCACAGTAAAAAAGTACTGTATGGTGTTACTTTATTTTCATTAACAGATAGATATTACAATCAAATGTTAATTTAATTAAATACTAATGAACCAAATAATATAAAGAATCAAAAGTACAACTGCAATGATTTTAATATGTATTTTTTTATTTAATTTGTTTTCCTGACAGTTTTTTAATAAACTATCATGCATGGTAGAAATGTCTTAAAATATGATGATATGTTTTTTTTTGTCATATAGCCTTTATTAATTTTATAGTCCTGTATAAGAATTTCTCTTTGTGTAAATTACATACAGGTTCCCCTGCCTTCCCTCCCCCCAGCCACACTCTTGTTCAGCTTATACAGATGTAACAAAAAGCCAAAAATATCTTTCTAAAATCCTATTCAGTTTGGAGAGGTTTTACATGGAGACTTGGAATATTACAGTTATTACCAGAGTATCGCTGGTATTTTATTCTTGTCTGAATCTGTTATTTCAGTCATTTCTTATGGACTGTGTGCATAATTAATCAGCATTACGCCAGAAAATGTCCAATACAAACACCAGGTAATATACTGTAAATCCAATGCGAACTGACATGTGGGTAAAATTTCATAATAACCTGTAAGAAAAGATGTATTGTGCTTTCTCTGTGGTATAATGTGCTCTTTTCACTGGTTTCTCACCAAAAACAAAATCCATACTATGTTTAAAAGGACTTCGGTAAGTTATTGACTTCCTAACACAAGTATAGCCTTTATGGTCATGTCCCCAATTAATAATCAAGCATAACTTGGACAGTCTCAAGTCCTAAAACAAGCACTTACAGTGGATATAAAACGTTTATGCACTCCTGTAAAAATGGCAAGTGCTTGTGATGTAAAACATTAAACCAAGATAAATCAGATAAATATTTTTATACCTTAAATGTGAACAACAAACTATATTCGCAGTGCAGAAACTGGGGCAAAAGAGTGACAATACCAAGAACCACAAGTGACAAAGTGACAAGAAGAAAACAAGAAGAAGAGGCTGTCAAGAGATCTGCAGAAACATTATGGGAGCTGTAGGAATATCTGGCATGTACTGCTCACTTCCTGCAGGTATATATAGTATTTAGTACTCTAAATACTAATTTAGTATTCTTCACACATCTGGGAAATGGGGTAGGTTGGCTTTTTGGGAGTAAAATTCTAAAACATTTACATTTACGGCATTTGGCAGACGCCCTTATCCAGAGCGACTTCCATACGCGCTTTGAGGTAAAAAATATTCTGATACTGGTTCACTAGGACCTGGGCTAATAATACCATCATGCCAAAATCTCTGTTGGAAGGTAAAACAGAAGAAAGATGTTTGGCACAAAAACAAATCACCTTATCATCTAAACATCATCATTATACGCACAGTGAAGCACGGTGGTGGCAGCATCGTGCTATAGGGCTACTTCACTTCAGCTGGAACTGGGGCTTTAGTCAAGATAGAGGGAATCATGCATCACACCAAATACCAATCTGTATTGGCACAAATAAGTCACAGAGTAATAGGTCACTACCATTATCATCGAAACAAATACTCGAGTTCTGAGAATGAAAGATGAATCCTCTCAGTGACCAGTGACATTCACCGTCTGACTCCACTGTATTCTGAAACAGACGCCACAGTCATGGTCCAGGAAGAGCGATAGGCGTGACTGACAGGTGACTAGGGCTAAATAGCTGCTCTGTGCATCATGTGACAATAATAATCTGAGAATGCAATTCAACTTCTCCTCCCCTTGAGGAAATCTGAATCCAGCAAGGTTTATATTTCAGTCATTAGAAGCCTAAAATGCCCTTCGCCTCAAAGGGTATATAAGTGTTGCATTGTGGAACAGAGAGATTCCAGAATGTACATTTTCTCTGCTGAAACTAGCAGGCACATTACTCATACAAAGGCTATTGATGCTGCGGAACCTCAAAGACGGTGGAAATAAAGTGGCATTATTGTAGAAGGACGACTGAGCTGAACTTTCGGCTGCATCGTTTAAACAGGCGTTTAGACATTCCTGCCCTTTAAGCCTCCGTCGAAAAAGAGC
This sequence comes from Parauchenoglanis punctatus, assembly GCA_030068025.1. NCBI lineage: Eukaryota > Metazoa > Chordata > Actinopteri > Siluriformes > Auchenoglanididae > Parauchenoglanis > Parauchenoglanis punctatus. The sequence goes on from JAQQZU010068033.1 coordinate 10,176, forward strand.
CATTACGGCATGCTTGAATCAAGTTGTGCACACACTAGCCGGATACACACGTTCACATATAGATACACTTGCACTTACAGCATAAGAAAGGAGCAATGTGAAGTAGCACGTTCATATACTGTAGCTGTGACAAGCCGCGTCCTAGACGGTGGTCACATAACCAGCACCAAGGAACAATGCAGCTTGTAAAAAGCATGCCCTAGCTCACGTCAGCCCAGATAACAAAACAAACCCTATTTATCATTATTCCTAGCCTGACATTTTTGTGCCGCCACAACAAAAGCTGTTATGTCCTGATTTGAGGACTGCTTCCACACTGAACTCAAATCACACCGTCAGGCTGCAAAGTTCCACCCAAATACTAAAATCTATTTAAGAAACAAATTGGAAAATTTTATAAATAAAAGTCACGATAAAAATAAAGCACACGATTCTGGGTATCAAAGAACACTTTTTTGTAATACTTTGGTAAAGAAAGGTGAAGAGACGTGTCATGTGCGTGAGCATCCCTACTGCTAACGACCCACCCTCCTGCAGTTTGTAGCTTGATAAATCATGTAATTATTACAACCAGTAGTATTAGACTACAGATTAAACTAAGCCTGATTTCATGATGATTGAAAGGAGAAGCATGAATGATACGGACAGAGATGTAGGTTTGTGTAAAAAGATGATGTGCTTGGATAAAGTTCACATTCGCATTGCAGTTCAAGTTTTAGGGTTTCTGCGTTTAACACACAGGAACTTGTCCAGGAGCTACAGTACAACCAACCAATCAAAACATCTTGCTAAACAATAGCAGGAATCACCAATCATCTGCTGAAGGATCGGACACAAATCTTGGATTTAGACTCCTCATCGCCATACATGTAGTATACTCATGATCATCATCAGTTGATCACACAGTCAAGTATGATGGTCCAACAGTTGTATGCCAGTGCGTTTAGACACTGGTGCATGGAGAGCCACCACACGATCCTTGGCAGAGATGGACCTGCAACAACAGCATGGACTCCATGACATGTAAAGATCCCCCCTTAACTTCACATCCGCTGTAGAGACCCACCTGCTTGCTGGACACCATCCTCTACTGTTGAGGTCTTTCTTGAGTTGCACTTTGTCTGGTACCTCCCCCTCCACCTTACGGGCAAGGGTGACCCTACCAAGAGCTAAACTCCAGACAGCATCTCTCTTGGGATCCTTGGTACACACAAACTTCTCCACCATGACATGGTGGCAAACCTTCATAGTGCTGGTCCTGGAAAACCCCTGTCCTGCACATGCGAGTGTTTTCCTTGCTCTTACATGCCCACTTCCAATCAGAAAGAGGCGTTAATAAGCTGAGGAGATGAATCAGGTGTGTTGTAGCTGGGAAAACACTCAAACGTGTAGGAACCTGGGGTATAGTGTATAATGAGGACACCTAGTTATGGAGGCTGTGCACTTGGCGGTCAGAGAGCATGCAACCCCACCATGGACATCAGCATCCACACACACACACACACACACACACACAGGACCAGCTAGCTTGCACTAGCAATGGATGTAAAGCTTATGCACTTACCATATTACAAATGGAGGCGATATTTCTGACAGTCATTTAGTTCACAGGGTACTCCTTGACGCCATCGTTATGAAATAAACATGACTGTTAGTGCAAGAGCAGCAGATCTCGTGCAGCTTGGACCAAGAGGCCAACTGCAGTCCTTATCACAGAGCACTAACATGCAGCACGATTTATTCCTCACTGAAAACAGTCATAAACACCCCACTAAACTGCAAAAATTCTCATCGATTTTCATCAGTTCATCCTGATCTTTAAAAGTGGACCGTCACATTAAAACAGAATGCGAAAGCTGTATAGTAACCATTAGTGTTTGCGGCAGGTAACTAGCTAACCATGTCCGTACAGCACAAACCCCGCCCACTCCACCAGTGACGCTACGTCGATATCAGGGAAATGGGGCCGGCTTAGATTTTGATTTACAGACAGTTCAGCCAATCGGAGCTCAGGATTCTATTCTGTTCCGTATTAGAACCAATAGTAGCAAATCAGGAAATGTTTTTGGAAGGATTAACAGAGTCGCAAATTTGTGGTATTATTCCGGATTTTATGTGTCGTCTTATAAGATGATGTAAGTTTAGTACTTTATAAAATTATATAATTTCACAAATGCTGTTAGTAAATATCAATAGAAACACAAGACATATATGTTGAACTTTTCCTATGTCCTCTATACAATCCTGTATTGGCGCTACGACCACTGTGCGCATGCGCGCAACCCACAATTCATTTCTTCCTTGTGTCTCTTTTACAAGAGTTTGTTAACGTGGTCTTTCTTCGTGGTCTATCCGTTGGAAGGGTAAGGTGAAATCTGCTGCTTATTTGTAGTCACATGTTATATTAATCATACTAATGATTCCTTTATATGAATGATATTAGTTTACTTTCTAGGAGCATGTGATACAGTTAGGTTTTCAAAAAGTGTCCTGTTAATGCTGTTTAAGCATGCTAAGGCCGACCACGTGCTTGCTCAGATCATGTCTCTAAGGATGGTGTGTTTCAGTGTGAATCTTCCTGTGGCATACAAATTAGATCTGTTATCATGGATATGTTTCTAATTTGACATGTAGTCTATCAATTTTTTATTAGGCTAAATTATTATATTTAATCAAGGTCCTTAACTTTATTAAATCAGTGTGTCTTGATGTTCTGGCTTGGACCTGTCATGATTGTTGAGAGATTACTCAGTGTAATCATATAGAAAAAAAGCATATTATTTGTATAATAAATGCTTTCAACTTAATGTTGTGTGCTTGTAACCAAGTGGCATAAGAAATCTCTTATTTACTTCCTGTGTCAGATCCTGGTGGTGGAAACGCTGCACTTTAATCTAATACATCTTAAATTTGTTCTGTGCAATAAATGCATAATGTTAATATTGTCTTTGTAGGTTAGAGGCGTGTCAGACTTCAGCACCTGGTTTGGAAAGACCACAACGCCTCAGCAGGTGAGCTGGACGTTGATATTTCTTGGTGAAATGTTGCTGTTTTTTCTATTTTTATCTTGTCCCCTTTATTGCCCGTTTAAGACCGCTCATGTCCTAAATGGTTGACACAGGGGGGAAGAAAAATTCTCTCAAAAAACCTGAAGTAAAGGCTGATTTTATTCCTTGCTTCGGATCCTGTCGGGAGAAACAATACCTCATCAGACCTGTATTTGTCATGCTTGTTCATATCACCCAGAGATGTAAAACTTCTGTCTACTTGTCCACAGGAGCTGAAATGGAAATGATGAGCTACAAAAATGGAGCACCGATCATGTTAAAAGTACTCGGGTAAGCAAGCTTGAATATGAAAATCAAGCTTTTTAGTATGCATCCAGAAAGCAAGCATCCACAAGCTGGGTGAGAAGTTAAAAGCATGTAGCGAGCTGTGTTGGTCTTTCCTCCTATGCTTTGCCCACTGGAGGCTGCCTGTGTTTCTAGTGGCCATAACAGGGGGGTACAGCAACCTCTTGCAGAAACGCTGGGGTCAGAGGGTGTCTGCATGTGCCCGGATCCTGTGCAAGGAACATCACCTAAACGGGCAAATCTTCCCTTAATATTTCATTGATCAAGCAATGAAAGATCATGAAGATGGAAGGCATCCTTTTATCTTCATTTTAGTGAATTGTAATATTAACACTATGCTTAGCAACAAATGCTAATTTAGCCCAATTTATCCAGGGTGTTATTTTAAAAAACAACTCTTGCAGACCCCAGTGATGACAAATATCCTTTTTGTCTCATTCTGTTGTACATGATTTCTCGTTAAACGTGTGTAAAGACATTACGAAGAAAACAGCACAGATAATCATGGTCTCTGGAGTGTGTGCAGTTTGTGCTGCTAATACGAAGCCTGACGTGTCCCATGAAACAAACAATTTTCACAACAAATAGTTTTATTTTTTTTTATTAAATGTTTTATTACATTTTAATTTAATTTGTATCGGACTAGTTGGAAGAAGATATAAATGAGGAAATGTATAGGTTTGTGTTCACATTATTTATAGGTCTCTGGTGAGTATATGTAGCTAGTGCATTTAACTTGTTAGCACTGCTGCCAAAGCTAATGCGAAGCCTGTATGTCAGACAACCAGTTTTCACACTTTTTCCACTTTCTTAAAAACGTCAGAATTCATTTTCGGTGCATGTTGAAGACATAAATCGTATCCTGTAGTAAATCATGTTCTGTAGGCTATGTTTTGACTGCTCCTCTTATTCTTCATCACTAAAAACGCTGGCTGGATGATACACGCTCACGAGTGACTTGTGCTAGTGTGAACAGGAGGTTCATTGGTCTTAACCAGCAGGAGGTCCCAGGACTGGATTTAACACATCGTGGCCTAGAAACTTAATTGGGGCTAGTGGTTTTTTATCTCTGCAAAAAAGTGGAATTATGTTTAAGGAATATTTGTGTGGGATATCTCAAGAACCATGTTTGTAGGATTTATGAGGAATTATGTTGTTAACCAGCAGATGAACTGATTTGATTTTGGAATTGAGCCAAACAGGGTCAAAGCCACAGCAAGGTCAAAAGTCAGAGTATTTTTCCTCAAGCTCTTTCCAGTTTGGAGTGTATTCGAAGGTTATTTCTGGCAAACAAATTCGTCTCAAGGACTAGACTTGTTGATGCCGTTAGTGTCGAGTTCCACTTGTTTGTGCTTGCTTTTGGAGTACTAATATTTCTTGACCTGCTGTTTGTTCCAGACTGGACTCCCAGCCACCTGATTGAGGCGATGTGCTATGCTGAAACTGAAGGTAAGCATTACAGTCATGAGTTACTGTGTGTAAAGTAATATTTTCCTCTCCAGAGAAGAACATTCAAGAGTGTAAAAGTGCATAACATAAGAAAAATTAGAAATCTGATCTGAGTACCTTTTAAATGTATTTGGTGAGCATTATGTATTAAATGAGTAGTATTGTGCTTTTAGGTTGGAGGCGTGTCGCACTGAAGCACGTGGGTAGAAAAGAGCGCAACACCTCAGCAGGTGAGCCGAGGTGAGATTTCTTAGCAAAACGTTGCTATTTTCTATTTTTGTCTTGTCCCCTTTATTGCCCGTTTAAGACCGCTCATGTCCTAAATGGTTGACACAGGGGGGAAGAAAAATTCTCTCAAAAAACCTGAAGTAAAGGCTGATTTTATTCCTTGCTTCGGATCCTGTCGGGAGAAACAATACCTCATCAGACCTGTTTCCTCGTGCTCAGTCATATCACCCAGAGATGTAACCCTTCTGTCTACTTGTCCACAGGAGCTGAAATGGAACGCAAGAGCTGAGAAAATAAAATGATGCACCATGTCAAGTTCCCAGGTGAGCAAGTGCGTCACCTCCAGAATTATTGGCACCCTTCATGAAAATAAGGCAAAACTAAGTAACATTCAGTGAAAGATATTTTGAGCTTTTAGTGTTTAGTAGTGCATTATCCAGTAAGCTTGTCCAAGTGACCAATACTACTATAATTAACGTGATGAAGTCTACCATTTATAGAATGTAGGAAGAGGTTTAATAAGGTTATAGATGCTTGTATAAATGTTAGACAGGTAGCCAAAAATTTTGCTTCTTTTTTGTTTAAGAGAAAGTGCTATTCTTGGAAAGTTCTTATAATTCCAGAATAAGAACAGAAACATCCACATCCTGGATACAAAGTTAAAGCATGTATACAGCTCATGTATTTAAAATAAAAAAAAAATTAAAAAAAAAAGTGTGTAAAATTCTTTCCTCCTATGCTTTGCCCACTGGAATCTGTTGGTGTTTCTAGTGGCCATAACAGGGGGGTACAGCAACCTCTTGCGAAATTGGGGTCAAAGGGCATCTGCATGTGCCTGGATCCTGTGCAAGGAATAGAAGAATCATGTACTGATCAGAATCTAAATAACACTAAAGTGCACAATTTATTCTCATGGAGGACTTTTATTAGGCAGTTATTTGAAATCATATCAGATATCATATGGTGATGCAGTTTAAAAAAGTAGAGAAGGCAGTTCTGTATAGTGATGGCTCAGTTTTTCCCCATCTGTCTCAGTAGGTGCTGCAGTTGTGTCCTGAGGTCCAGACGAGCAGCATGTCTACATTCAGCACAGACGCACTTTTATCTGCCATTACGTTTGAACTTTTGTCTCTTGTGCTACTTGATGTTGACTATCAAGTCTTTTCAAAGTTGTAAAATTGATCAAATCTTTTCTGTGAAGCATATAAAGAACATTAATGTGGACAAATGAGTCTATGTACTGTCCCATATCATACGGAAGGAGTACTGTACAGTGGGTCAGGGTTTTTCATAATAATGACTGTCTCGCACTAAATTAACTCTTTACATGGGTGCTCACTAAAGAAATCAATAATTTGCCCAAAAAAAATTGTTTTAAAAAAAGGATTTTATTACTTCTGCTAATGATTCGGTCCATGCTGAGCATAGGCTTACAGAAATAACAGACTGTGGAATGCTGTACCGACCAATCAGAATCGAGTATTCATATGCGTTGTATAAGGATCAGGGTAGGCGTGACCACCAACTTGCGCAATTGGATTTGATCCATGTCAGATGCAACAAATTTGTTGGGTTCGGAGGTTTATACAAGTGATTTTCAAACACCTTGTTTAAATAAAGTACTTTGTAATAACTTTGTGTCTTCTCTTTCCAACCATGCCTTTGTGTAAAGGGCTCTCTGTCTCAAAAAGAAAAAAGGGAATTCTGTTGTGGCTGTACTAAGCTTGCCTTAATATGATGCACGTGTGAGGTGGGTTGTTTTTGTTTTCCTCAACCACTCGGCCATTGCTTAGGATTGTGTCGAGCCAGTGTAGTACAGCAGTCGACTTGCCACAGAATTGAGAAGTATGAACTTGGATTTAAATCATTTTTGACCTTCGTGCATTTAAGCTACAAACTGGTGGGGGAAAGCACGGATGCCTACATGTTCGCCAGATCAGTTGTACAGATCTAACAAGCGACTATGCCTGGAGGTTTGATCTAAAGCAAATAATTGTATATACACACACTCCTGCTGTATGTACAGTACTGTGCAAAAGTTTTAGGTAGGTGCGAAAAAATGCTGTAAACAAAGAATGCTTTCAAAAATGGAAGTGTATATCTCATTTATCTCAAGTGTTTCATTTATTTTCATCAATCAACAAAATGCAGTGAATGAACAAAAGAGAAATCTAAATCAAATCAATATTTGATGTGACCACCCTTTGCCTTCAAAACAGCATCAATTCTTCTAGGTACACTTGCACAGTTTTTGAAGGAACTCGGCTGGTAGGTTGTTCCAAACATCTTGGAGAACTAACCACAGATCTTCTGTGGATGTAGGCTTCCTCACATCCTTCTGTCTCTTCATGTAATCCCAGACAGACACACTCGATGATGGTAAGATCAGGGCTCTGTGGGGGCCATATCATCACTTCCAGGACTTCTTGTTCTTCTGTACGCTGAAGATAGTTCTTAATGACTTTGGCTGTATGTTTGGAGTCGTTGTCCTGCTGCAGAATTAATTTGAGGCCAATCATACACCTCCTTGATGGTATTTCATGATGGATAAGTATCTGCCTGTATTTCTCATCATTGAGAACACCATTAATCTCCAACTCCATTTGCAGAAATGCAGCCCCAAACATTCAAGGAACCTCCACTATGCTTCACTGTTGCCTGCAGACACTCATTATTGTACCGCTCTCCAGCCCTTCGACTAACAAACTGCATTCTGCTACAGCCAAATATTTCAAATTTTGACTCATCAGTCCAGAGCACCTGCTGCCATTTTTCTGCACCCCAGTTC
>JAQQZU010068523.1:0-17938 GCA_030068025.1 Parauchenoglanis punctatus
TATATATATATATATATATATATATATATATATATATATATATATATATATATAGTATATGTAGATATATAGATTTATAAGTTTATATTCAGAATTTATATACTAATGTGAAGCTGCTTTGTGACAATGTCTGTTGTTAAAAGCTCTATACAAATAAAATTGAATTGAATTGAATTGAAAATTATCTATGTGAATTTAACTGTGGCATGGTTGTTTGAGATAGATAGATTGGTTTGAAGTTTTCAGATATTGCTGATTTTCATCCACAACAGTCTCTAGAGTTTAAACACAAGCTGTGAAAAACAAAAGCTATTCAGTGAGCAGCCATTCTGAGCGCAGAAACACCTTGTTGAGGATAGAAGTCAATCTCAGTTTCTGACGAGGCATGCAGATGGTAAGGGCAGAATTTGGTTGGAAATGTAAACACTCTTATTGGTAAAAGATGTACTCACATATTACTAAATGCACGTCATCTGTAGATGTGCAGTAGAACATTGAAATTTCAGAATTAAATTTTTAAAGATGCAAAGTGGGTAAAGTAAAGAAAATGTCTATTTCATTCAGAGGAGGTCCATTAATTATAGCAAGGAATGCATGTACCATGGCGCTTAGCAACAAGTGAGCACAGCACTGGGAAAAGCAACGTCATGCAATACTGAAAGTCAAATTATGGGTTCTGTTGAATCTTTCCTGTTGACCTTAGGGATTCTTAATCTTTTAATCTCTGTGTGACTCACAAATATTATGTCATGAAACTTGGCCAGTACAAAGGTTCTCATGTGTTGTCAGATGTATTTATGAATGGTCATTATATTTCACCAATGTTCATATCTCTGCATTCCTTATTGCCATAGACAATAATATGTTGCCTTAGCCATGTGGTGTTGTCTGTTTTTCTGGTTGTATGATTTATTCTACCCATAATATAATAGAGCTGGCACTTGGAAAAGTTGAAAAACATTTCAAGAATATAGTATATCCAATCTCCTGGACAAATGGCATCTCTATGAAAAGCACTTCCAGATGCCCCCTGAGACTGTCCAGCACATAGTAGCTGGGTGCAAGATGCAAGCTGGAATGGCATAAACTGAAAGGCATAACCAAGTGGCAGGGATAATATGATGATAATAGTAATATAATAATATGTGCTAGAAGTTCCCAAGTCCCAATGGAAGACACCACCAAAAGTAGTTGAGAACAACAGAGGTAAGATCCTGTGGGACTTCAAGTTCCAGACAGATAAGCAGCTGCTGACCAACCAGACATGGTGGTTGATAAGGAGTGATAGATGTGGCATATCTCAACTGACAATAACATCAGGAAGAAAGAGCATGAGAAGATCCAAGGCCTGAAGGAACAACTGGAACAGATTTGTTCCAAATTTGGAATGTGGTACAGCAACCAAGGTCTCAGTCCAGAAATGCGCAGCTCTAGCAATAGCTAAGATACTTCACAGACCCCAGGCCTCTGGTAGAGGACCCAAGACAGAGGAAGACATACATACCACTCCCAAATAATGGGAGGTGAGTGGAAGATTGTGGAAGATTTCTTATATAAGTGTGTCTATAGTGTCAGTGAATTTATTAAACAGACCAACTAAGGCTCCTTGTTTTTAAAGGGTAAAATAATTATGAAAAAGAAAAAGATCATTCTGAGACATGCCTAGTGTGGATGCAGAAGTCATTAACATGTCTTCCAGGATGTAGACTCTCAAAAGTGTTATTTTATTCAAATAACATATGGGAATATATAGATATGTAATGAAATTGTAATTGAAATTGAAATTTTCTCTCTGTGTGTGTGTGTGTGTGTGTGTGTGTGTGAGCGAGCATCTCTCTTAACAACATAATACTGGGTTTTCCTGACTGGTTTTACTGTGCCTGGCCATTGACTGTAGAAAACATGGACTCATTATTGTCTCTAAAAAAATGAAGCCACCACAGCTCTAAAACAATTTTTAGCCTCACCCATCCCCAGGTGTTTCAATGGTAAAACAGCCCTATTTTCCATGTCACTTTTCTCATCTAAACTGTCTTTACAGCTACAGTGTCTAATTTGAACAGTTAATTTTCATATGCTGATATTTTCACATGTTTTTATTTTCCCCCAGAGACTGCATTGTAAAACCGTATTTTACTATATCATGAGATGGCATGGCTACACATGGAATGAAGTGATTGACAGCCTTGGGTGGAAGAGACCAGCTAAATTCATCCACAGAATTTACCGTCTTATATTTATTTGAAGATATTTTAACTTTTCTGGACACATGCATGAATACAAACTGTTAGCTATTTCTATTAAAATTGTGTGAAACATTGAGAGGTTTCATAGGAAAAGGCTACTTTAATTGCACTAGCTACCTAGCCATATAGCCACCTTGATAACAATATTATTTCAATATTAATGGCATCCAGCCAGCCAGCTATCAAAATTTGCACAAAATACATTTGTTCATCACTGAACACATACACTACCAATAACATTAGGATTTATTTTATTGGTGTCCCAAAAAATATTGTATAAGTAGGTGTCCCCAAAAATTAATTATTAACTCACTTTGCACTGGACACCACAGTCACATCAATGTCAACAAATGTCCAGTTCATGTCTAAGTGATAAATGTTCTGCCTAGACAATTTTGTATTAATGAAATACCTCCAGCTGAAACTATTTATGCTCTTTTGATAGATGTAAGATTGAGTTCCACAATGAAGACATTTTTCAATGCGCTCAATGGTGGACATAAAAAATGAGTTGGTATGCCTGACTTCAAGTCTCATCTCTACTGCACAGACTCTAGCAGCAGAAAGTCCCTACTGAGCAGACTCTGGCTCCAAATTTGATAACATAGGCCAGGTATTTTAAGCAATGCTTTCTATAACCACGCTCTCTGTTTTCTGCAGTCAATGTGCCTGACAGATCAATTGCTGGGGTGAGAGAGAGGGAGAGAAAGAGGTAGGGGGAAGGAGAGGGAGAGGGAGAGATGTGCTGAATCTGGGTTTAAGTCATTCTCAGTGTGCAATACACAGTGCGGGGTAAACAAGCTCTCTTAGCAAACATTAGCAAAATATGCAGTTTCATAAACCACCTGCTGCATCTACCCTCCATTTATAATCCATTTCTCTCAGTTCGTGCTTGAGCCCTGCCTTGATAATGCCACTTAATTGTTTCCACATAATGTACTCCACTGTTCGTGTGCTTTTGTAATGTTACAAGTGCAAAATGCAACTAATATCCCTGGTTCACTAATAGGAGATAGTTTATGGTTTGACTTAATTATAGCTTTGTCCTTTCAGCCAAATAGGATGACCTTTCAGCCATTTTTTTGCTCCTCAAAATAGTCAAAATTTTAAAAATAATAAACTCTGCAACTACCCTCTGTTCCCTTTGACTCTTGTGCATTACAGCTGTACTCTCTGTAACATTTATAAACAAAATTCTGCCAAACCATATGGCAAAATGTGTTATGGTCTGATGAGACCATGGTTTTTTATTAAAAAAAAAAAAAAACTTTTTTATTTTAATTCTAAAATATATACTGGGTGCAAAAACATGACAGCATATGACCCAAAGAGCACCATACCCACTATGAAGCATGGTGGTGGTTGCATCATGCTATGGACCTGCATCTCTTCAATTGAGAATAGGACTCTAGTTAAGATAGAGGGAATCATGGATAGCTCCAAATGCCAATATATTTTGACACAGATCTAAATCTTATCAAAAACATGTGGAATAATTTGAACAGGACTGTGACACACATGAGACTCACATGAGATCCCCTCACAATTTGATAGATCGGAAGCATTTTTTTTTTTTTGCAAGGAAGAGTGGAATAAAATTGCCAAGTTAAGACATGCTATGTTGGTCGTCCTTTACCCAAAAAGACTGAGTGTTGTACAACAAGCAAAATGTGCCTTAACAAAGTATAAATTAAGGGGAGTATACACTTATGTAGTTTTCTGTAAAATATTTGTTTTTCACTTGAATTATGTTGGTTGCTACATTACATTGAAGGTAGAAATAGATCTGATATGATTTATCTTGGTTTCATTTTTTTACATCACAAAAACCTGCAATTTTAGTAGGGGTGTGTAGACATGTTATATACACTTTATAACAGTTTGAACCATGACAAAGGCACTAAGTATGATGAGAAACTATATAAAACAATAAAGTGACTGTGCTGACGGGATACTCATTGAACAGTTGCAAATATGGCTGCAAATAGCTTGTCATGTCTCAGCATCTCAATTTCACAGAAAGCAACAGTAAACAACCTACAAATCATACCAATGTTTGAAACAGAATATTTCTCAGTCTCTCTATCCACTACACAGAGTCCATCTGGCAGATGGTCCCAGATGGTAAGGGGGTGACTAAACGATGATATGCATCATTTCTCCAATTGGATTTGGGTCCCAAAATACCTCAGCCACTAAAGAGTTTACTACAGCCTCAATTACAACACTGTAGTATTTGTGCTAGCTTGATGATGCTGGAGTGTTTCAATGGGTTGGAGCAGACACTTTTCTTATATAACAATGGGTCACATAACAAATATGTTTTTCCCATATGTATAAGCTGCTATGACAGACAGAGGGAGAATGATGGGCAGTTCTTTCAGATTTCACTACACACAGAAGGGTAACAAAACGGGTTTGAGTAAGGTGTTGGGTGACCAAGAACTGCCAGAATAGCTTCAAAGGTTCAAAGCACCTTGTTATGGATTTAAAAGTCTCTGGAACTGTACAGGAGGAATGGACACCATTCTTTCAAAAGATATTTTGATAATATCTCTCAGAAGTATTCAACTGGGTTGAGATCAGCTGACAATGAAGGCCATGGCAAATTTACAGTTTTTTTATACTCACCAAACCATTCAGTGAGCCATCATGCCCTGCAGATGGGGCATTGACATCCTCCAAAAGATCACTACCATCAGTATAGAAATGCATCATCATAGGATTAAGATCTTCAGTCAGGGAAAGTTTGCATTGATTTGAACATTGAACATGGTACGTCCAGTTTCCCCTGACATTTCATTAAAATGCAACAATAAAACATTTACAAAATTGTCTATATTATTCATCAGTCTGGGTTTTATTCAATATTTTAGTGAATCAGATGATCAAGTATCTCACTGCAATGTTGCGCTGTTTGCTAATTAAACTGTTTTCTGGTGAACAGTGCAGCATGTGGGAAAATCTCATTTGAAGCCCCTGATACAAAGCAGACACCCATCAAAGCCCGTACTTGCTGTTTTAATGGAAAGAAAGCTGACCGCTCATAGGACAACAGTCTTCATTTCTGCAATAAGCATCATTTTGAGCCCTGCCTTGACACACAGCTTTACTGGGAGTGAATGGAGTGCGTTTTATACAGGAAACATCCCAATGTTTATTGGACAATGCACTCTTTAATTGTCAAAACTGGAAGCACAGTTTCTGCTAATGATGATTGGTAGATCTCTCAAAAGGTCAGAACCTCGTAACCATCTGTAAATCAGTAAATCTGGAATGAACATGGCTAACATCTCAAACTTAAACATATTAGACTTTGTAAACACTGCAAGTAAGTTATAAGTATAAAGTTATGTTTGATTATTTGCATTCATTTATGAAATTTGTTGTTTATAAGTCTAACTAGCTAGCTGTTATTTCCTTCTTTAGCTATCAGGAAAAAGCAGATAATGGTAATATTGATCTTTTGATGCCCATACCTACAATGAGAGTAAAATTAAACAAAAGGGCAGAATAATAACCAACAATACACAGTACCAGTCAAAAATCTGGACAAACTCACTCATTCATAGGGTTTTATTTATTTTGACTATTTTCTACACTGTAGAACAATACTGAAGACATCAAAACTATGAAATATCATATGGAACATATATGGAATTATGTGGTACATAAATGTTTAAATATATATATATATTTCATATTTTAGGTTCTTCAAAGTAGCCCCTGTTTACATTGATAACAGCTGTGCACAATATTGTCATTATCTTAACCAGCTTCATGAGTTAGTCACCTGGAATGCTTTGCAATTAACACGTGTGCCTTGTCAAAAGTTATTATTGGAATTTCTTGCCTTCTTAATGTAAGTGAAACCATCAAACAGTAAATAAAAAATACCCACAACAAATTGCCCTGTTAAAAAACAGTAGTAATCAATATTAATTCATTTCAAGAACTGCTCAACCAATTAAAAAGAAACAAAAGTCTATCATTACTTCAAGAAAAGAAGTGAATTTTAGGTAAAAAAAATAAAATAAAATAAAAAAAACAGAAAAACAATTGAATTAGAATGTGTGCAAATATATAAACATTTAGTCTTGTACAGTATTAGTATACAATGAATTTATATAATTATATAATCCAAGTCCTTTGTTTAATTTTAAAGGTATGCTACAACAGATGAACAATGCAAAAATACTGTCATACTATAGTCATACTATAACAGCAGTAACCAATGACACAGGAAATCTATGATAATGAATTTTGGGAGTATATTATTTGGATTTGGTTAACCATATCCAAAGTGATAATGTTAATAGTAGAAAAACAAGATTGATATCCTATTGATCCATTTCTTCTTGATTTATGTCTATACACAGGTGCCTTCCTTAATTTAATTTAACTTTCCATATGAAAGCAAAATAAGAAAATAAAACCGTGAGGTGGTGCTAAATCCAGAACAGTCCTTTGTTGTTGTTGTTGTCACATACATTGTTAAAAGGCAAAAGGCCTTTTAGATTCTGATATGCTAACTGGTCTATCAGAAGCATTACCTTTTTTCCTCCTTTTTTAAGCTGCCATTGCTATATTTTTCCTGCCACTGCTTCTTTTTTAACTTATTCCTCCATTGCCAGGTCTAACATAGCCTGTAGGGAGATATATCCATGGAGGAAATGTCAGGGGAAAACTGTCTCTCAGAAATAAAATGCCTCAGTGGCTTGATACAGGGTCACTTAGCTTGGCATGAAAAAAAATCATAGTATGATAACCTGTACAACCCACTATTATAAATATTGGTATCACAACATGCCATTTTCAGAATGGTGCTAGTGCTGATTTTCTGGGCTCAGATTTCAGATTATAAAACTTACATGTATGTAGTCACACCTCTGAGACTGCCTGACTTTTCTTAGGTAGAGGTGTCCAAGATGATTTTTTTTTAAATAAGAACTAGACCACACAAGCATTTGTGTGATAAATTGTGTGGTGAAGTAAACCGGTCTCTTCTGGGAAATCTGTCAGTCAAGTGTAGCCACGCCTTACTTTATTGGATCCCTCTTGGACTCAAACTTCTCCACCACAATAAGGTGGCAATTCATGGAGGGGAAATGAATTTACAGAATAATATTTAGTCATGGCTATGAACAAAGAGTTGAGAAGAGAGTGTGAAGTGAGAAGGGGCAATTTCAAAAAGATGGAATCAAAAATACTTTTTCTTTGAGAGCCATAGAAAATATGTGACTGATGTGGTAATTAAGGAACTTAATATCATGTGATATTAGGGAAAACATTATGTGCATTGCAAAAAATATACAATGGATGAGAGGGCAGAGAATCTGATGCAGCTGGAAGCAATCTTGGCAGAAATAACTTTTTATCATCAAACAGCACACACAACATTATTAGAGTTAAAAAAAAGTGGCAATTCTTGCAACCACTAAGCTTAGAAATATTGAGGACTGTGTAAAGGACATTAGACAATGGATGCTTACAAACTTCCTTCTACTTAATTCTGATAAGACAGAAATACTAGTGGTAGGACAACATGCAGCTATGAGTAAGTTTTCCAATTACTCAATAACTCTGAATGGCCTTTCTGTTTCACCATGTGCCAAAGTAAAAGACCTTGGTGTGATTATTCACTCCAGTCTGTCATTTGAAGCTCATGTATATAATATCACTAGAACGGCCTTCTTTCATCTTTGAAATATTGCTAAGATTAGAAATATGATGTCACTGCATGACGCAAAAAAACTAGTTCATGCTTTTTTTACCTCTAGGTTTGAATATTGTAATGCCTTACAGTCTGGATGTTCCAGTAGATGCTAAAACAAGCTCCAGTTTACATTTATGTCATTTGGCAGACGCCCTTATCCAGTGCAACTTACATACGTCTTATTTTATACAAGTGAGCAGTGAAGGTTAAGGGTCTTGCTCAAGGGTCCAGCAGTGGCAGCTTGGAGATGCTGGGATTGGAACTCACGACCTTCCGATCACTAGTCCAATGTCTTAACCACTGAGCTACCACTGACATATAAGCACATCACCCCTATCTTATCTACACTGCACTGGCTCCCAATCAAATTTCGCAGTTATTATAAAATACTACTGTTAATACTACCCTGTGCAGGCTTCTCTCTCTATTTTTCTGTCTGTCGAGCTGCACATGCTACTCCTGAGATTACAGTGATCCTGAACCCTTCAAGAGAAAGAGGCAGGAGAAACAAAAGAAAAAAGAATAAGGAGACAACAATGAAGCATAAACAGAATTTTTGTTATTAGTTTAAATAATAGAGTTTGCTGAAAGGAAATGAAAACACAAAACATGCTGCAAACACAAAATAAAAAGATGAAAACAAAAAATAAGGAGCAACAAATAAATAACTGAACTGAGCAATAATAAACAACTATTACTGACAAATATTCAATGAGTTGTTTTGTAGTTGAAAAGAGAAATGTTCCAAAAATATCAGTGCATAGTACATTGCTGTTTTTCTGCTCCACATACAGCATTAGGTGGCTGGAATTGATGTTCTACCTCTTCCTCAGCTTCTACATCCTCTGAATCAAAAGCTACATGCCTTTCAAAAGATGCAGTGTCACCTTGATTCCATAACACTTTGGAAAAGTGATGATTAAGAGATTTTTCAAGGGGGTTGCATAACTTATGCAGACATCAAAGTGGTTGGTTTGAAGAGGCAGGGGTATTCATCACAATATAAAAGGTGGCAGTCTAGGAGTGGATACAGCCTTTTATAATATATAGGATTATCCTTCAGCACCATTGCATTGTGTACAGCTACAAGTAACCATAGAAACATGTCTACAAACTTCCCTGTGTGCTCACAAATAGCTTGAAATTGTATAGAATAAAATACTTTTTTCCCTTTGAATATTACAGCCCATCTGCTTCTAATGGCTTTAGATGTCATGGCAACCATCACTGTTGCCAACTATAATGCTAACCACTGACCAGCCCGACCTGACGAATTCGCGACCCAGTGAAGGCAAGTCATAAGCAGAGAGCTGATATGCCTGTCTACCTGTGGTCAGCAGAGTGAGGCTACTATATGCTCTTGCACCCACACCATTACCCCCCCCCCAAAAAAAAGGAAAAAAGAAAAAAGATTCATTTGACTTCATAAATAACTTAAGTGAGCACTGCAAATCCTTACCTGATCTGTGTACATTTTAAGGCATTATGTGATTAAAAAGATCTGAATATACAACTAACATGACTGATTGTCAACAACAGTTAACTTTAAAGGCTTAACTATTACTGATGAATTTATGGCTATGAAAAAGACAATCTGAAGTTGTTATATTTTGTGTGTTTTGTAGCGGCATGTCATGCTACTGGTTTTGACTCATGGACTCATCTGTTTTGAATTTGACACAGGTGGGGTACGCCCTGGACAGGTCACCAATCTATCACAAGGCTAACACAGAGACAGACTGCCATTCACACTCACATTCACAACTATGCAGAAAACATGCAGTGGGCCTGGTACAAAGCCAGAACCGAGACCAGATTTTTTTGTAATGATCTGCTACATTTTTTTCCCCCCCAAGTACTTTACCCCAGGTTTAAAGTAACTGTAAAACACATAATTTCATATAATGCCTTTTTCTATTACTGAAATATGATTGGACATGTTCTAGTCAAAAAAACATGCAGAGACTGATTGTGGACTCCCCTGGAGACACAATTCACCTGGAAGTGTGTCCCATTCACAATGCTGAATAGTACAAATGAATCCGGTAGAATTTCCCAAAAGGGTTTGACAATATACTGGTAGCAGCTACTGAATGTTTTGTGCTCCTGTGCACAATTTCCTCTTATGTACAGTTCAGTTACTGGAGAGCTTATTTAAGGAATGTAATTTTCAACAACATTTTGTGTTTTTTTTTCTGTCTGTCCCTTATGCAACGCTTACTAGCTAGCTAAATGTTTGCAGGTCAGTTTATGTCCGGGTTAAAATAATGTCATTGCAATAATTGAGCTCCTTACAGATTAGAAATTTATATCACTTTTCAGTGATCTATGCCCTTCAAATACAATCTGATTGCAGCAACTATTAATCAAAATTGAATACATAAGCATTAAAGTTCAGAATCATCAAGATGTGTAGCTAACAATTTGTATCAGAAAATTATATGCACAATAAGAAACAAAAATAAAGCAACAAAATAAAACATTGTGCCCAGTTTACCCTCTTCGCTATGAAATAAAAGGGATAACTGCTAATGTCAACATTGCAACTAACTTTCAAAAGTCCAAGTTTTATAGAGACAGCTTTCTCTTGTTGCTCAATTAATGAAATGCATTTCATTAGCTGCTTTTGGCTGCAACTTACATTAAAGGAGCATTAATTAAGAGTGTTTTTTTTTTTCAAGAATAGGTCTCTAATGATTAAGTTGGTGGGAACAACAATGGAATTTTTTTATACCCTGAGCCCTGCCCCTCATTCCGGCACATGTTCACAAAACTCCTGTCCTGTAGAGTACAGTTCAGAGTTACCAAGTTCAACTATCATTAGTATTAGTACTATCACTAGCATGACATCTCTTCCAAGTGAATATTGAAATATTCAAGTAGAGAACAGCAAAACTGTAAGGCACTGCAAAATTCTAAGGAACTGTGGAGTTCTTACTCCCTATCTAAACAACAAAATACTTTAATTAATTATGCTTTACACTTTACCTAGCACACAGTTCTTAAGCCAGTAGCTTCCTCCAACTAACTAGCAGTTTTTTGACTCACCTGTCTGTTCTTTAGCATCAACACTGAAGAATGCTGGAGAACATTTTCACTAGCTGTTAACTAGTTTATATACAGGATGGCTGTGCTTGGCTTTTAGAAACTTAGCTCTTAGACTGTTTGGCGATTAATAGCAATTATATTTAATTTACCCTAACTGTCTATATTGTCTTATTATGCTACAGAAGTACTCTGCTTGTTAGCAAAAGTAAATTTTTTAGCTGTTAGCTTTTGTCCACTTGACCTTTCAACAAATGAAATTTGGTTCATAATCATTAATGGTTATTAGATTTCACTTATCCTGAATGACATTATCCTACTGATACACATGTACTCTGTGTGTTACAGCAGATAGTATCGGTGCTCCATGGCTAATATTAGCATTTTAGCATTTAGCTTATGCTCACTCGACCATTCATGTCTTTGAAAGCCACAATATAGTTTTAAAACATGCAAAATTTGCCACATAATGACAAGTATGACAAGATTCTCATACAATGATGAAATTATCAAGTTGCACAGGTACCCTGCTTGTTACAGCAGCTAGAATCAGAGATCTATATCTCCAGTGTGCCAGCTGGTTGATGTTAGCAAATTAGTTTTTGCCCACTTGGCCATTCAGAAGCATTATAAGTGACAGTACTAGAAATAAGTGAAAGTTTTCTCATAAATACTTATAGCAAATATCCAACAAATTTCAGTTAAAACTATTAGCTTTGTTACAATAGCAATATTGACATCTAACATTGCATTCATTTCAAGGTGATTTATCTTAGCATTTCCTTACCCAACTCTCTAATTGATGAAGACACTTCTACTGGACTTGTTATGAAAAGTAAGACCCTGAAAGATTCAAAGCTTACAAATTGTGTTTACTGTCCAAAAACAACACTGCTAATTCCATTTCCAGCTTCATTCAACATTGATTTTTGGCCAATTGCTTGACATTACAATAAAAAATAAAGCTTTTAGTAGTATAAGAATGAAAAAATGAAGATGTAGAACTCAATCCTTCTATAATTCTTTTACTTCGATCACAAATAGTGTTTATACTCTTTATAGGATGTATTCTGCCCATGTGTAGCCTAGAAGCTTGAAAAGAACAAACGCTTTCAAATGAAGTAGCATATTGCATGGAAATGTAAACACACACAAAGAAGTCATAGTTATTCTTTTAAAAAATCTGTCTATTACATTCTTGATAACACTAAACTGAAAACAGCACCTTCTGTATATCAAATAATGAATGTGTGCATTACACAAACAAAGCCTTTCCTAATTTGAAAAAAGTGTAACAACCTACCTGTTGTAGGAATCCTGCTTAATATTAATGTCATGTAGAATGAATGACATGCTGGAATGCACATTGTGGGAGGAGATTGTGACTGGTGCTGATGTGGGTGGATCATAGGTGGCAGAACAATAGGCAGTGTTGGCTGACACAGCTGTGGCATTGACTAGGCACTAGGAGTTGATATTGGGGGGTGTTGTGGTCCAGAGTGGTATTGTTGAAGTTGACCAGAATGCAAAGTATTTACAAGAGTGCCCATTACTTACAAAAACAGCTAGTTATTGGCATGTTGCTGTGCCTGCATAGACCAGACATTCTCTCATCAACCTCTTTTTGTTCCTGAAGTATTCTCTCAAAAGCAGCAGCCTCTTGAACCAGTTGGCTCTGCTCAGCTCCATGTATTTTCTCCAGCATCCTTCCATTGTCAGCCATGTATGTCCATAATTCATTATCAATGCAGCATGATTTTGCCTTTCTTTTTGTGCCTGAACTCCAGGAATGGCAATCTCCCTTCTCTGGTGCACTCTTCAGTGTCCCAGCTCCCTGTGCTCTGAGCATCAGGCATGTTAGCAGCAAAGATATTTATGGCATGAGTATCAAAGGATACACTGCTTCAGTCTCTCCCTGTTTATTGAACTAAATAATTTCTTTCTTGTTACTCATGTTATATTAATGCAGAATAAAAGCCATTTCAATCCATAATGCTGTGTACACAATACAGTGTGTGTATGTGTGTGTGTGTGTGTGTCAAGGTCAGCTTAAAACCAGGAAAACAGACCACATTAATGAGCAACAGGTTCATTCCAGCTGCTAATGAAGTAATGTGAAGTGCCTAGGCTAGACAGCATAACTGTAAGGTAATCTGGAGAACACTGGATGTAAGTGCAGAATTTCTTTAATATGTTTAAATATGCAACAAAGCAATAAAACAAACACAAATCAAGAGCATGAGCTTGAGCAAACATGAGAGCAGGGTTAGGGTTAGGGTCTAACCATAATATGAAGTGCAATAACATGCTGAACACAACAGAGGCTTGACAAGACAATGAAGAGTTGATAAGTACTCAAACAAGGTTCAGGTGTCCATGTGACTGAGTGTAGTGGATGATGGGTGAAGTGAAAGTCTGGAACCTTTCACTTCACCCATGGAACCTGGAACCTTACCTTACAGTAACCCCATAGCTATCTCATCGGCTCTAACGAATTGCTGACATTTTTTTTACTTAATGTGGCAAACATCTGTGCAAATCTCCGGTTCCCAGAACACACAGTCATGGTCACGTTCACAGTGAGTACTGATTAAGCACACCTGCTGCATCCACTGTGAAAGGTGAAGTAAACTGTCAGGTAAATTGCCACATTTAAAGAGTTTATTAGTAAATACGGCAGACAAATCCAAAGCATGATGCAAACAAAGTCATGTTTAGGCAAAAGTCAGGCAACCTGCAAACAACATCAAAGGCAAAATACAAAATACAAGGGAACAAAACAAGATCATATACCAGAGTAGCAATAACAAAATATCAAGATTTCAGATAAGAGCAAACTAAGCATTATTTCACACTGAGGCATTGTCTAAGGTCTGTTTATATAGTATGAGTATGTAATGAGGAACAGTGGCCAGTTGCACCAGCAGGGCATAAGTTCAATTGTAAGTTTTGGTGTAAAGTCCATCTTAACCTTACATTCGGAGTAGCTAGTTTCAAACTAGTGCCGCCCTGAATTTCTGTTGCACCACAATCACTTAAGATGCAAATTAAGTAGTAGTGCTTAAAGCAATCCTTAATCAAAATATTGTCACATTTAGTGATTTAGTGTCACATTTAATTTCTATATTTTCAAGCTAGTCAATGGCATCATATAATATAAACTGGAAATACAGCATTTTTGACAAATTAAAGTGCGAACCAGAGTTGCAAACTATAACATTTAAACTACACAATAACTAAGAAATGCATACACACACACACATAATATTCAGTTTCACATGTCCCCTCTCTGCTTTCTTCTATGTAAAGTGTATGCTTGCAGAATCACTCACAGACAGCATTTATCATATTATGAGGTTTCTTAGTCTACACCCCCTTGTGTAGTAAATAACAGTCATGACATCTCTCATTTTTTCTCTTTCTGTCTCTCTCTGATTTTATTTTATTCTCTCTGTATATTATGTCTGAAATGCTATGTTTATTAATTAACCAATAAATATTATATTATATTAATATGCTTCTTCTTGTTTCTATAGTAACAGCTCAGACTTGAACTGCAGACACTCCATATAATCCAAGTATAATACTATTGTATATATGAAAATGTGTTTAACAAAGTAAAAAGTATAAATGTTGATGTGGCGACATTTTTTAAGAGCCAATTATTTGATGTTTATGGAAGGGGTCTCAGGTGAAGCACTTTGCAACAGTCAACATTTCTCAGCTCAGGAAAGACTATAGGACAGAGGAATCAATGCTCTCTGGTTTCTTGCTAAAAGGATGGGCTGCATTGTGTGTGTGTGTGTGTGTGTGTGTGTGTGAGAGAGAGAGAGAGAGAGAGAGAGAGAGAGAGAGAGAGAGAGAGGATGATGAGGGAATGATTGTTTATCCCTACTATAACATAAGTGATAACACGTTCTCTCAGATGCATCACAACAAGTTTAAATCTAACTATAAACTGTTAAAAATCAGGTCCCTGTTGTTCCACTTGTTCAAACCGATTTTATTTGTAATAATTTATTTAAACAAATTTATTTGGGTTTTTTTTGTTTTTTTGCTGAACATTGCACCCACTTAGTGTTGTTGGTGAAAGTTATAAGATATAACTTAAGTCGTGTTAAGTCAACATAACTTAACTTATGTTGAACTGCAACCAGCTGCTAGTGTACATAACCAGTACTCTGTGTCTGTGGTGTCTGTGAACGTGACTGTGTAACTGGGAGTTGTATTTTGTAGCAGCCATAGCTGTAGGCTGTAGTGTGCTCTGGGAACTGGAGTTCGGAACAGACTCCAGTTTTTGGCATGATATCTGTGTTTCCTGTTCTTGGTTACAAATTGTACTCCCTGGGTTCGACACCCATGCACCTGTTTTCCTGCTTTTTGTTTATGAATTGTCCTTATGTAATGTTGCTGACCTGTGTTTTGACCCTTGCTGTGAATAAAGATTATTGGTTTACAGTACATAAACATCACTCTGAGTATGTACTCTGGGTAATGATAAAAATGATGATGACAAATACTTTGATATGTTGTGATATTTCACACTGTTTAATTTCATTTCCAAATTGTAAGATTGTAAAACCTATATAATACTACAAATTGCTACTCTTATTGAATATTGATTGGTACCATTCTCAGTGGTTATGCTAATAACATTACCAAGGCATATATGCCTATAACTGGACCTACAGATCAAATCCTCTTTTGTAGTTGCAGAAATGTATATGGTAACATAATGTTTAGGGGGAAAACATAGAGGTCTAAGTACGTTGACACAGGGACACTGTCATTTTTCTACAAGTGAAAGCAATGGGATTTATGTACATAGCCAACACTCAAACCTTTATTACTGTTTTCCTTTTCTTGATAAAACTGTCTACTGTAATGATTTATAATCCCACTATCCAGTGTTACCCAAAAGAGGATGGATTCCCTCTGGTTCTCAAGGTTTCTTCTGCTTGTCATTTCAGGGTGTGTTTCCTTGTCACTGTTGCCACTAGCTTGCTGATTAGAGCTCTAAAAAGCTGCTTTGTGGCAATATCTATTGTTAAAAAAGCTATACAAATGAAATTGATTACATGTCTTTGTTTTCGCTTAGGTGTGCCCAGAACAGAATATCCTGGCCCTGGTAATTTGTTCAATTAGCACTTGAATACAACTTTTAAGTAAAGTACATATGCTACTTGGGTGATAGTAAAGTAGATGACGATTACATTCTTTTTGTATAGTGATATTTAAATGTATAGCATATTTTTACACAACATACAACAGACACCAACTAAATGGTCACATGTGAATTATTTATGATGGAGCCTTCATAGCACAAAACTACAAAAAATATTCTAATCAGTGTCACAAACCACCATTGTTGGGGCTGTCACAAAGTCTCCTACTCAAAAATAAAGTTAAAAGATGTGGCAAGAATACTGAGTACAAGAATGGAGCAGATTTAATTAGAATATAATAAAGTAGGTATTATTATATTCACTTACTCCTTTAAAAGGGCTTGCCTGTTCTTGGAAGCTGAGGGACAAAAAGCCCTACTCTCAAAAATCTGATGCACTTTCCATTAACATTACTGTGAACCACACATTAGATACATTTTGATTAAATATGCAAATATTAGAGCTATTGTGCAGGAAGAGGCTTTTGAATTATTTGGACTTATCAAAATTAAACGATGACTCATGTTTTCTCCTGTACTGTTCCATTAGACTGCAAAAATGTCCACTGTCATATTATTGTGAATGGGAAGTTTTCAAACCAAAGTTAATAGCCACATTTAGCATAAGTTTTGAGATATTTTGACTAATGACATCCTCATGTCATTAGTGCTGGCAGTACTAATGACATGAGGACGAAACCTTGAGAGGAACTAGAGTGACACCAGATAATGGGATTACAAATCATCACAGTATACAGCTGAAGAGTCAAACACTGCAAAGTGCATTGAAAGGATGTTCAGTTGTTCAATATGGGCCTGATTCTCCCATTTGCACGTAAGTCAGATTTATGCACTCCGACCACGGCCACTGCACGTAAATTCAAAATTAGGTGACCTCATTAATGAATGCGTGGTTTATTTACAATGGGAGTAGACCAAGTCACACCCTCAGGTATTTTGGCTGTCGGTAAAAGATGGAACGTGGACTTTCTCATTTCCATGCGAATGTCATCACAATCTATTCAAAGTATAACCCAGACTCTGATTTTGAAAATAAATGCTAAAGGGGGAGATCAGCTACTTAATAATCACCTCAAGGGAAGGTATTCATTTCTACGTAGGTCTATGACAACCCAATATAATAAAATCAATATATATGAAATGACGTGTGCTGGAGCTCTGTACATAAAGACATGTTAAATGTGTGGAGATCGATTAATATAAATGCAATTTGATGAGGACCAGAGCCCTGCTCATGACATGAAAAGAAAAAAATATATATAGGCCTATTAAAACATGGCAACAATGTAATTAAAATGAGAGAACGAATTAGCATGTGGCCACGATATATATGTAGCCCATATTTCTCTTCGCGTCATGAGTGAGGCTCCATAGTAGGAAGTGCAGGTGAGGTTGGAAAGCTGTTTGTTCAGTAATTTTGATACTCTGCATATCAGCAAGCCGCAGTATGACCAGATGAGGTAAAAATACTCGTGGCCGTCTTCTTTGCACTTTTTAGCTCGTCTCCTGATTCAGGAGCACAAGCAAAGGCAGAGCAGGTGTGTTGGATTAGGATTATCAAGTCATAACAGAAGGCTGGTTGTATTTATCTCATCTTAGCTATAGTGCTAATCTTATAGTACTAATTTAATACTAATCTTAATTGATATTTATTTTATTTTAATGGAACTACAGTTGAGGCCAAAATTATTAGCCCCCCTTATGAAATTAGACAACACTCTTGATTTCTCCATGAAAATGACCATT